>MU832871.1:0-65092 GCA_029204225.1 Diphasiastrum complanatum | reverse complement strand
CTTAAATTTGAGAAAGACATATCGGATGCTATAGATACAATTGGTACTCCTTTTTGTTTTAGACTAGAAGAATTTGATTTTAGTATTAATTTTAGAGTTCTAGATTGTCTGGATCTCAAAGACAGACGGGCTTCTATCAGTGATCCTGTGATCGAGTCCGGGCTGACACTCTTGCAATTTGACATTGCAAGAGATTCATCAAACGAGTTGCTGGTGCTGAGTAACTTTCTGCTCCAGGCCTTCAAGGAGAATAATGACACATTGTCATAGTGTCTGACAAGTGGATTCACACCAGCAACAAAGTACCTAGTCATTCCTTATCATACCAAGTAAGATATATTAAGTGCTTCTTCCTGTTTTATGCATTAACATTGACATTTTCAATTTAAATAGTTCTCAGAATTGCCGCTAAAGTACTTTCAATCTTATTTTGCAGTGACCATTGGAGTTTAAACCTGATCTCTACTAAGAGATCTATAAATAATATTATTAAATGTTCTTGTGTCAAGATGAATTCGACGAGAAATACGCATAAGGATGTAGATATATTCATTCCATATCTAAGTAAATATATTCCTACAAACGTTCCCCATTCCGTAGAGTGGCAGATCGTCAGCTTGGAGGTAAACTCTTCTTTCTTAATAGCATTTTGAAATCAGTATTCTAATGAAATATTTTGAAATCAGTATTCTAATTTATTCTATTTCATAATTGATTTCTTGTGTGCTGAATTATTTTGCAATCACCCCAGCAAAATGATTCATTCAGTTGTGGGTGGTACACATTGTACAATGCCAAGCTATTTTTTGAGTGGTTCATCCTTCAACAAGATGTTGATATTTCTAAAGTAATAAATTTTGTTTATTCTTATTTTGGAATCATGATTAGTTTTCTATTCTGGTGATGTTATTGGCCATTACTAATACATGAATATTCTATTTTGCCGTTTACACTTCCTGAGTACACATCAAGCCAGGTGTACAAATTTAGACAAGAAATTATCTTGAGTATATTGGCTCGGGGAAGGCTTCAGCCTCCCGTTATTGATGATGGTGCAAATGATGATGTAATTGTACTAAATTAAGATCAGAAAAAATATAGATAGCATAGTACAAAAATACATGTATAGACTTCATAGAAAAATATACATTGGTATATCAAATGCTACTCCAGTTTATGAATTTGGGAGCACAAAATACATGTATAGATGCCCAACTTGGGCTTTCATTTATTGAATGAAAGGGTGTATACACAGATTTTTACTAAAGTTTATTTGAAACTATTGTTCTTCCACAATAGTGATTGTTGTAGGTAGATCTTTGCAGCACGTTATCAGCTCCTGTCTTTTTCGCATCTGTGACATGGCAAATATTAGTGAATGTGCAATTGTAAATGATGACATTATCTATTATTTTGTTCTATTTTGAAATGGCAATAAACATAAAGTACCCACGATCTTCCGTTGATGATAAATCTGAAATATGTTGGTAGATTGGTTTGTAATAGCATGAGCTCTATTCTGAAAAAATCAAGCTTCCAGTGCTCTTCCACCTCAACCATAGTCAAATATTCCTCATTGTAGATAATGCTTATCTCCATTCGGTTTGTGTGACCATTTAGTTTAAAGTCTTGATCCAGTGGTAGCCATGTACCTTCAATTTTCTTGTATCTCTGATAGCTAAATGTGAGACTAAGCATTTGCTTTTTGATATGATAATGAAAGACCATCGAGGACTTTTTAATCTTGCATTCTATGTCATTATTTGTTTTACTGTCCCAGCCTTGATCCATGAGATCTGACAAAGTCTCATCTGATAAATCCTTGCAAACAAATAAAGTTAGTGTCCTACGAACACTAGCACTCGAGAAAAAATCAACAAATGTATGCAATGAGATAAGCCAACTTAGGTGAACAATTTTGGAGCCTATGCTTATCTTCATAGCATTTTTAATATCAATGAGTAGCTTGCATCTCAAGGATTCAGAAACAATGCTGTCAGGAGTAGGCCACTCATCACTTTGAAAACTAGGCAATGGAATTGCTTCGAGCTTGCCAAAATCTCCATCTGTTTGTGGCGTATATAAAGATTTATAAAAATAAATACCACAATCTGCAAGTTTCTTTGGACTTCTTCCTTTGTATTGTAGCTTTCCAACATCAGAGTGAATCACGTCTAATATTCCTGCAAGTGATTGTGCTCCCATTCACTTATGCATGATGGATATAAATCTGAAAGAAAAAAACAATGTTGAAGCATTTAGATCATAATCTGAAGAGCATCAATAAAGGAAATCACCTATGATTGCTGTAGAGTGCATATGTTTTGATATACTTACAATTACATTTTTGATGATCATGAGGATTGATATCATGTACTTTGATTTCTGAATGCATATATACATGTTGCACTAAGACTTCTGATATCGATTGACCTCCCGGGATAGTCTTAAACTCCAAAATTTTTGCTTTCCAATAAGATTTGTGAGTCATTTTTGCTCTTTTCTTTTGTCGAAAATTGCCCTTTGATGATGGATGCAGCAATACCCATGAGTTCTTCGTATATTTTGTTGGCTTCCAGTTATCAGCTTCATCTTTCTCATTGTAAAGAATCACAGAATTGATTGTAGATCTGGGTCTCCTCGCCATTGCTATTTCCAAAACTTGGGCGCCAAAAATCTCTCTGATATGTTACTTGATTTTAATTTTTCGTATCACATTTAATCTAATGTGAATGCCAACATAGTCACAGTTACTGCGAATACCATATTTTATGTAACTGTACATACTATATTTCTATAACTATAACTAGTATAGTTAGAAAATTTCATTATACTAACCAGCATAGTAAAGTAAATTTAACTTGAGATATTGACGTCGAGCAGATTAGCACGTGTCGGGCAGGAAAAAGAAACCAATGGGATACGTCCATGCTGCCCGGACACAAATTTCAAAGTTTTCTATATTGCATTTTTATTTTTTAGTTAATTTGAACTACGTTACATAGATTTCAAATTTGTGCATTTTGATTGGGCCTGGTGACGGTCGAAACTAAAGAAAAAAAATAAAAGTATCTTTACAAAGGGTCTTTTTGATATTGAGAACTCCTCTAATGCTAGATGGGACCCATTCGATACACCCATCAATGGTAGCCGGTTGCACAAGTACTAGCCACCACAGTAAGAGAGATCCAGATTGGTGATGACACGTTACGAAAAGCTATTCAGCTAAATCATCACCACTAGATCTAGGAAGATCAAGCCAAATCAAGCTAGATCCATCAAGATTCGGCCAGATCTGGCAAGATTGGAAAAATCCATCAAAATCCAAGGAGGATCCAGATCCAGATGGGATCAAGAAGGAAGCAGATCATCAGATTGACTGATGGATCTGTTACCAAGTATCCATCAAAACTTCCAGAGAACTACCAATAGTTAGATCAAGCCTAGATGAAGCTGATTACCAGTTTACAAAAGTTAAAAAATCAGAAAATCTTGAGATCTCGTCAAAAAAACACTCTAAAAGAACACTTTTTTCATGATTTTTTGAGATCCCCTGGGAGATAGCTCTTGAAACTTGGACAGTCACCAGATCTAACCCAGATGCATCCATGAAAATCTCTACGAGAGTTCTTGATGGAGGAATCACTATTTTTCCAGAAGCTGAATTTTTAGAACCCTCGTAGAGCATCAAGATCATCTTACCAAACCTCGCGAGTGCCTAAATGGAATCAGAGCAATAAAATTAGCCTGCCTACATGGTCTAATCTTGAAAATCCAATCACAGGAACAAGTTGTGCGAGAGATCACTTCCTGCGAGAGTTGAACCCTCGCAGATAGCCTGAACCCTCACAGAACCTTCGCATAGCAGTCAAAGCACCTTCTGGACTCTCGCAGACTTTCCTGAGGTCTTAGAATTTTGTTAAGAAGGTGCCTGCCAAAATTTGGGTGGAACTGAACAAGGGAAAGTGGATTTCACCTAATACGCACTCTAAATTCCACTATATAAGGGCTGAATTCGAGTCATTTGTCACCTTTGCTAGCGAAGCTCTGTCGAAATTCACACTGAAATTACCAAGTTCTTCTGTTGCAACCAAACTTTCTATCAGCTATCATCTGCTCATACTGAATATTGATCTGCGCTCTGAACTACAATATTTGTCATCCAACACTCGTAATTCACAATTTTTGTCGTTTCCACACCTTTTTATCTTTTCCACCATTTTTCCTACTTTTTCGACCTCTAATCATCACTACTAACATGGCCTCCTCATCCTCTGAAGACACTAGCACCAAACAGGTGATCCAGCGTGAAATCCCTGAGGCCACACTGATTTGGCCCTTACCCTCTAATGTTCTGATCCAACCATGGCTGCACACAGCTCTAATGATTTGTCTATTCATTAGCTATCGTTTCTATCTTGATTTCTAGTTGTGAATGAATATTCTATGTGCTTGTACAAACCTTGCATCAAAGGTATTAGTTTCCACAATAGAAAAAATTCAGTAAGTTTATTGATTAATGTCTAGAAAAATTCCAATTTTTTTTTTCGTCAATTGGAATACCATAATGACTAGTCATCCATGTTTCAGAATTTGAAATAGAATAATGGACAAGCACATAAATGGAACTGAAAAATTGAAACCTGATTGTTAGTAAATCGTTTAAACACACAAGTGCTCTTTGAGTGATTTGAGCACATGTTTGAGAGCTAATCTACAAGTTTTGTTTAGATGCTAAAATGTTGAAAAAGACTTATATAATTGTTTGTCAATTAAGTTGATGTGACGAAGTCGGATGATATAACCAGAATTTTGCAAATTCTTGGTGATTTGAAGTGATATCTCAACCGAGTATGTATTTTTTTGGTAACTTTTCTACTCTATATTTAGGTTCCTTGCAAACTTAAATGAGAATTTTATCATGCATTTTATTTCCTTGTTGCTAGATTTTATTTCTATCTATGATATATCCATGTTCACAAAATCTGCTCTCACATTCCTTTAGCAAAGAAAGTTTTCACGATATTCTTTAGGCCCTAAAAAAAGTTCAATGAGCTTCTTGAGGTACGTTTCAAAATAGATTCGTAAGTGCTACTCCTACTAATGTTGATTTGAAATATATATGTTGGAGTCCCTTGTGTGATTTGACCACATGATGTTTGAGAGCTGATTTGTCTTTTATTTCGCGTTTAATGGTCAAAAGTGGGTTAAGTTCATGTAATCATTTGTTTATGTTGATGTGTTGAATATAACCAGAATTGTGCCTATTCCAGCCATGAGTTGAAGCGATATCTTGTCTAAATATGCAACATTTTGGTAAGTTTTTTGCTCTATGTTTAGGTTTGTTCCAAACTTAAATGAGAATTTTATCATGCATTTTACTTCCTTGTTGTTGAATTTTATTTCTATCCGTGATATATCCATGTTCACCAAATTATGATTTCACATTTCTTTAGCAAAGAAAGTTTTCATGATATTCTTTAGGCCCTAAAAAAAGGTTCAATGAGCTTCTTGAGGTACTTTTTAAAACAAATTCGTAAGCGTTACTCCTACTAATGTTGACTAGAAATATATATGTTGGAGTCCCTTGTGATTTGAGCACATGATGTTTGAGAGCTGATTTGTCTTTTATTGAGATGTTTAAATGCTCAAAAGTGGGTCAAGTTTGTGTAATCATGTGTCTATTGATGTCTTGAATATAACCAGAATTTTGTCTATTCTTGTCATGAGTTGAAGTGATATCTCGTCTAAACATGCAACAATGCATTTCGATAAAATGGTTATGCTTGCAATGGTGACTTTCACTTTTTCCTCAATTTGATTAAAGATTTGTGTCCTCATAGGTCTTTAACAAGATTTCTATGATATGCCCTAGGATCTAAGGAATAGTTCGATAAGAATTTTTAAGGATGTACGTTCCAAAACAAATTGATAAGTTGTAAAACTAATGTTGATAAGCTTTGAATATGTAGGTGTCCCTTGCATGATTTGATTGAATCGAATGTTGGAGAACCGATTTATGTCTTGTGATGTTTGGATGTTGAAATGTCCAACACAAACTCATATGGTGTATGTATGCAGCCGATGTGACGAGATCAGCCAAATATAGTCATAATTTTTGCTCCTGCACTAGGTTGAACTGATTTTTTAGCCGAGTATGCACTTTTTTGGGTAAGTTTTCATAGCTTTAGAAATTCAAATCAGATTATTTTACAGCTAAGTGTTATATCTATGTTTATGGCCGTCATTTCTATCCTCAATAGCATGTGTTATGATGTTGATGAAGAATAAGAGTGTCATAGGTTCTTAGAAAAGCATTGATCATAAGCTTCGAGAAATATTTGCATCGTGAGATTTGTATTGAATATGCACTTTCTTGGTTGGCTAGATTTTCAACAACATCTAAAAACTTTCTTGCAAGCTTTAGAAGCTCAAATAAGGCAGCTATACAATTGTTATGCTTTCATTCTTATTCTCAAAAGTAGGTGTCATGTTTTGTATGTAAAAGTTCGCTCTATTCAGCAATATATATAATAATTCGAAATCGTGTCTTGGTTCTACGTTGAGACTGAGTAACATAAAGAATCTACTCATTGACATGACGCACAAGTACAGGCCACAGACAACTGAATTTACATAGAAAGGTTTTTGGCAACAACAGCCCACGTTTTTCAGTACCGTTTGGACCGTTTCTCAGACTTGCAATGCGTTCAACCTCAAAAGCACTACAGAAGGTCCAGTATTGGTGAAGTATGTGGCAAAGGCTGCGGGATGGTGGAGTCAAATGAAAATGATTGGTAGTTGCGGCAAGATTAGCAAATAGTAAGCTGACAAGCTTTTATGGTTGTGGAGGTGGAACAATCAACATCAATATTTGGATTTTCTACACTACTGTACACATTGCAAGGGTACCTTGAGACTCGTGTTACAAATGATAGATTAAGTCACAGACTCTAGACTAGTAGTTGTGCAGATTAAGTTCAATGGTAAGTCAAAGAGACATTAAAGAAGTGTCCACGATATTTATTATGGATATCTGATAGAGATGACATATGCTCTTTAGAGGCCACTATAGAGCATATGTATTTCGGCATAAGTGCTCAAAATAGTGACATTCAACGTGTGTTTTGAGTTGATAATTGTTCAAATATAGTCACATTCAGTCAAATGTTTTTAGTTTAACAAGCCATATCAAATGAATGATAATTCAATGGTAAGATTGAATGATAGTTTAATGGTGACTTTGAGCATTAGCTCAATGGTAAGCCTCTATTTGATATCTTGTTTTTTCTATTGGAAGACAAGAATCATTAGATACAAGAAAGAAGGATGATCCTACATCCATAAAAGGAGTCTTTGTTGGTTATGATGAAAATAGCAAGGGATATAAAGTCTATAATCCTATCACTAAAAAGATTTTAGTGAGGAGAGATGTTACATTTCATGAAGACAACTACTTCAAGATTGAATGAAAGTGCTACTAATCACTCTTATGTCAAGGATCTTGCAAGATTTGAGGAACCCAGATATAGGAAAATGTAGGAGAACTCCAAGGAGGTTTTGCGAACACTGGCTCAGAGCACTTCAAAATGTATGAATGCACAATCCAGGACAAACAATCTCTATCTTTACTCTTACTCTAGGATTCTATTTAGATCAAATAGTAAACATATAGCTAAAGAATTGGTAGATGCTGTGCATTTAGATATATGTGGCGATGCAAACATTATCTCTAGTAGTTGCAAAATTCTTTATTACAGAGGATTTTTTTTAGAAGAATGGCTGTATATTTTATGAATTATGAATCAAAAGCATTTGATTTTTTCAAAATATTCAAGGAGCATGCTAAATTTGAAATTGATAAAAGAATAAAGCCAATTTGAGGATTGACAATGGTGGAGAGTACATCTCAACCAAAATTCAAGGAGTGTTGCCTTTGTCAAGGCATTAAACAATAGTTTATCACTTCTTATGATTCTAAATTGGATGGATTTGCTGAAAAAAAGGATATATTCGATGCTTACTCATGCATCACTTCCCATATATTTTTGGGCTCGAGTTGTATTCACATCGACTTATATTCAAAACAAATGTTCAACTAAAGACTTCTGAAGACAGATTTTTTATGTAGTTTGGACAGGTTCCAAATCATCATTAAAAAACATCAAAGTTTTCGAATCTATTGCTTATGTGCAAATTCTAAAGGAGGTGAAAAAAAAAAATTGGACTCCAATAGAATTCAATTTTTAATGGTATACTTTCTCATATAAGACTTATAGGTTGTATGATCTTTCTACTTTTAATATTTTAATAGCAAAGATGTAATATTCCTTGAAGATCAATTTATTGAAGGCAAGAGTATAATCCAAGAAGGATCACAAATTTCTTCTGCTGTCGACACAACAGATTTTTGATTTCCAAATTTGAATACTCCAAGAATGAACATTTTATAGAAAGTGACTTAGAAGAAGATTTTGCTACTTAGCAACAACAATATCAATATAATGATATGCAGCCTTTGTACTTCCTAGAAAATCAATAAAAAATCCAACACAATCTGTCATATATACTATATATATATGTGTGTGTATGTATTGATACATTTGTTTATTATGATATTCAAGAACCAAACACTATTGATGAAGCACTCACACAATCTGATTCCGATCTTTGAAGAAAAGAAATGGACAAATAATATAATCCTCTGATTAAGAGCGAAACTTGGTCTATTGTCAAATTAATTGTAGAAAGAAATATACTCGATTGCAAATGGATTTATAAGATCAAGTATAAAGCAGATGTGAGCGTAGATTGAAAAAAAGTCCAACTGGTGGCCAGAGGATTTTTTAAGATCTGTAATAATGATTGTTTTAAAAACTTCAGTCCTATTGTTAAGTATTCTTCAATCAAAATGTTACTATCTTGTGTTACTACAACCAATCTTGAAGTACATCAGTTAGATATACATATGGCATATCTCAATGAAGTTTTAGAAGAAGATATTTACATGATGTAGCCATAAGGTTATGTAATGAATGGTAAAAAAGGCCATGTATGCAAACTCCTCATAGTACTTTATGGCTCGAAGCAATCTGCATGAGCATGATTTCAAAGGATAAATATTCTCTTTATTTGACATGCATTTGAACCAAGCTCTGTAGATTCGAATATTAACTTCAAGGCCATGCAACAATCTTTTATAATTATTACTAACGACACACTATTGTTTAGTAAGTTTCCATCTTATAAAAGATGCTAAAAGTATGTTGCTTTCAAAATTCAACATAACAAACCTGGGTGAAGCTCATTATTGTCTCGGAATCCAAATTCATAGAGACAAAGAGAAGAGGCTACTATACATCACTCATTTGAGGTAAATTTTTAATATGCTTACCAAATACAGTATGATAAATTGCAAGTTCATCCACTTACTTATGGATCCAGCTTAACATTATCTATAGAGCAGTGTCCTAAAACAATAGAAGAGAAGAAATAGATGAGACATTATCCATATCATTTAATTATCAGATCTCTCATGTACGAGATAATTTGCCCCAAAACAGGCATCACATTTGTGGTCAGCTCATTAAGCCAATTTATGGCTAACCGGTGATATTGTTTGTGATAGAGATCCTAAAATTACAAGTCACTTTTGGTCAATTGTATTCCATAATCTTAAAGCCTCTCTTAGTTTAGCTCTACTAATCATCTTAGAGGCTGCGATATACTCTAATTATGTAGAAGATAGAGCTACCAAAGATTGCTTGTGACTGTTCCAAGAAATAGGACCATTGTTGAGGAAGAATGTAAATCTAGAAGTAGATTTACGAGTGTCTACATCTCCTGCCCACCAACTTGCATCTATGTAACCACTAAGTCAATTGAGTTTGTCGCTGCTCCATAACAAATGCAAAAGTCAATAGTAGCTTGAAGATATCTCAAAACTCTGATGAGAGCCTTCCAATGTATCATATTAGGGTTAGTCATATATTGGCTTAAGGAGCTGACTACAAAAGCTATGTCTGGCCTGGTACATATCATTGCGTACATAAAAGATCCTCTTATCGAATGACAAGGATACTCACGCATGTGCTCCTTCTCTTTGATTGTTCATTGTAAAGACCCTCAAGGATTGCCCCTTAGATGAGGATAGAAGAACACAATAAGAGAGACTATGGAGCCAAACTGCCCAACCAATCCTAGATCAAACCTGGATCTAGCCCCCAAGCCATGCCATGTGAAGCAAGAGGAGAAGAGAGAAACTGGTAACCTAAACCCAATATGTCGACGAGAGAATTCCTACCTCAATATATAGAGAGTAGAGTCCTATGCATGAGCCATGCAACCCCCATGCAGGTCAACTATAAATAGATCACACCTCTTCATGCAGTCCTCCTGCTTATATCCGTCACACAGACAAGCAATACTCCATATGTCTCAATTAGAGTGTCTGGGTCCTCTCAAGGTAATTAGTCACAAACAGGCCTCAACATGGAATTAAATTTTGGCGTGACCAATAATCTCAAGCACTGGAGGGCCGGTCTACCATTTTAGGACATTTCCAGGTCCTTAACCGAATATGGCCATAACATTCGAAGACATTGGTCCTTCAACAATTTGAGACCTGGTTCCATTGGTGAGAGAGCTAACTTGCAATTGACCAGATTATATCTGACTAATATATTACAGTGTCTAGGAGTATTCCGTCAAGTGTTTGCAGCTGGACTGCACCATTAGGAAAGATTTTATTAATAACATATGGTCCCTCACTTAAAAATTTCAATTTGCCAGGGTATTATTTTGATGTATAAAGAAGCACCTAGTCACCTAAGTGCAGATCTTTATTGCATAAGTGACGGTCATGCCAGGCCTTTTGGCGTCGTTTGTTAACCAGTTGTGCATGGTAAGATATATGTCTTGTCTCGCATAACTGGGCTAACATAAATAGCCTGGCTTTGACTTGTTGCTCAATTGTAGTTTTTTCACAGAGATCTGTAGAAAAATCTTCCATGACTCTTGGCGAAGGTACTAAGAATTCTACAGGCATTATCGCCTCTTGACCATACACTAAATGACAAGGGGTAACCCACTTTCTTCGGGGTGGTGCGGTAAGCCCAGATAGCTGAAAAAAGTTTTGTTTCCCAATCAGAGTGACTGGTTTCAACTATCTTTGTCAAGATTTTACATATCAACTTGTTAGTGTATTCGGCCTGGCCATTACACCTAGGATAGTATGGTGTACTCTTTCAGTGAACGACAAGTTAATGGCATAGTAAATTATCAATGACAACATTTAAAAAATGTGTGTCGCAATCACTAACTAGCTCTATAGGACAGCCAAAACGTGTAATAATGTTTTCGTAAAGAAAACGTGCGACAATTTTTGCGTTGGCGTCCTTTGTTGCTCGAGTCTCAACCCACTTAGTGGCGTAATATGTGGCTATGAGGATGTAACGGGCTTGGGTATGTTTGGCTGCTGGACTGATTGGACCAACAAAGTCAATTTCCCACTTATGGAAGGCTGCACCTTTTATAATGGGAGTCAGTGGTGCGAAGTCTGCTTTTGTATTTTTCTTGGCTCGTTGACAGACATCACACGTTTTAATGACAGCAAATGTGTCTTTAAACAAAGATGGCCACCACAACTCTGCTCAAAGGATAGTCTTAGTTGTGGCTTCAGCAGAGAAGTGGCCACCGCCAATACCCTCATGAGCCTGGGATATGATAGGTCGTATCTCGGATCTATAAGCGCATCATCGGATAATACCGTCAACGTCTCGTTTATAAAGTTGTCCGGCTATGAGCTGAAATGGCGCTGCTTTAAGCAAAAAAAAAATTTTTGCCACCGTACTCTGGCCTTCTTTGAGTCAGCCTGTTGTTAGGAACTGAGTGATCTCCTCAGCCCATAAGGGTGTAGCATCAATATGAAAAAGACATGCATCAGGAAGATCATCGTTGACTGGTGCAGTTGCTTTTTCAGCATTAGGTAGCCAGGAAAGGTGATCCGCCATGAAATGTTGGGTCCCTTTTCGAATGACCACGTGGAAATTAAATTCCTCTAGTATCAACAACCATCGAGCTATATGTCCCGTTTTACATGATTTATTAACAATATAAAATAGGGCTTGATGGTCAGTGTAGAATGCAAAGGTCTGGCCTAGTAAATAATGTCTTAGTTGTTGTACAGCATAGACCATCGCCAATGCTTCTCACTCGGTGGTTGTATAGTTTACTTCAGCAGGCACCAGTTGCCTGCTCAAGGAACGTTTTGGGAAATCCTTGCCATACTCGTCTGGTTGTGCAAGAAGACCTCCAATGGCATACTTACTTGCGTCAGTATGCATATGAAACTCTTTTGTGTAGTCTGGCGAGCGGAGTATGGGTGCCGTGGTAAGGGCTATTTTCAATTCCTCAAAGGCTTTAATTCATTCTTTGGTCCAGCGAGGATCTACCACAACTAAATAAACGAGACGTGCCTTACCGACATAATCGATTATAAAGATGCGATAATAATTTGTGTGATCGAGAAAGACGTAAACTTCCTTCATTGTTGCAGGTAAGGGCATTTCTACTATAACCTTGATTTTTTAAGGATCGGTAGAAATACTGTCCTTTGAAATTATATGTCTGAGGACCACCCCATGGGTGACCTAGATTTGGCACTTATCAGGGTTTAGGAAAATTTCAAATCTATAGTAGTGAATGAAGATTTTCTCCAGTGTGTCAAGGTGCATAGCCACTGAGGAATGTACACCCAGATCGTCGAGATAAATCTCCACAATCCGATGTAACAGGTCTTGGAAGGCCAGTTGCATGACCCTCTGAAACATTGAAGGGGCATTGCATAAGCCAAAAGCATGACATTATAAGCATAAACTCCTTTTTCTGTGGCAAAGGCTATTTTATGTTTATCTTCAGGGGCTATTTGAACAAGGAAATAACCGGTGAATCCATCCAAGAAGCTGAAAGCTTCAGCTCGTGCCATTTTCTCTAAGATTTGGGTCGTTAAAGGCAAGGGAAAATGGTCTTTCTTCATAACCGCATAAAGGTTCTTGAGATCGACACAGATACGAAGTTTGCTGTTTTTCTTGGGTACAACCACAATGGGTGATACCCAATCAGTATGTTGGACTTCATAAATGAACCCAGCATCCAGCAATTTCTTAAATCTTCATCAATTCTCTCGTGATAGACGGGGTTAGTATAGTTCCATGCAAATACATCCCTATATTTGCGAAGTAAAGTTTTCAGATTAGAAAGTTGTTTGGACAAAAGGTGGGCACCAATGTGAACTAGTCGATCCATCTCCTCGTCGGGATCTTTAAGGTTTAACGACATCATTTTAGCTAGTCCTTCAAAGGAGTTGGAACTTGGTGTAGGTTCCCGGTGTGGCTGTGGTAACTGGATAACAACGTCATCTAGTGTGAAATCTCTAAATTTTCGTGGAAGATCGAAAGGTGGTTCCACAAAGTTTTCTAGAACTTTGGGAATCATCTGTGTTGAGTCACTACCGGACATGGAAGCTTGGTCTGATGGTTTGGTTTCCATGTCTTTAGACAAGGGCTTCATTGGCTGCTTAAGCTTGTCACGCATCTGTTTTTGACGCTCGGTTAATTTTGTATCAATAATTTTATTTTTTTGTAATTGAGGTTTTTGAGGTTTTTGAGTGGGCGGTGTTGTTGCCTCACTTATCATATTGTCATCAATTGTATGCCATACTTCATCTGGATACACATCCCATGTGTATACTTTGGGTTTGGGCCTATACGCTTGTGTGTTGGGTACTTTGGATGTTAGTTGGACATGAGCCAACGGCCCTAGTGACTTGATCTCCTAAGGATTTGCTTTTGGCGGAATACGTTGGGCATCTAGATAAAGGAGTACATGTTCATCCATCATTTCAACATCTGTAGGGTCGAAGATCTTGTGTAGTATAGCCCTCCCACCCGTCAACAAGGGTTAGATCACTGGATAGGTACCTAACTATGCATAGATGCTATTTTTAGTTACTTTCCTACTTTCTCCCTTAACTCTATTCACCACTAACACTACTCTCCCTTAACTCTACTCCTCTACACTAACATTTTTCATGGTTTTGGGTGAAGGGAAGGGGTAGAAAATAAGAGGAAGAGAGAAGAGAAGAGACCCCTATACTACAATCGATGACTACAATTGGCGTCGTTGCCGGGGAGCGCCAACATTGCTCACCGCATAGCTACTTCTCTTTCTCCACTCTTCTCCACTCTTTTCTGCTTCCTCCCCATCACCTCCTCTTTTTTCCATTCTCCGAAATCTTCCATTTCCATTACAAAAAACCCAAGCCCTCATGAAATTAATTTTGTTTTTTAAGCTATAATTTGTGTAGTTAATTTTGAGTAAGAATTTTTCAAATTGCTCAGTGTTTTTTATTGCCATAATCTCAGTTTTGATATGAATCAACCCTCTTTTTGAAAAAAAAAGAAATCTACAAATCTCTCTCTTCCCTCCCCCTTCTCGCTCCCTTCCTTCCCTTCTCCTCACTCCTTCACCTCCCGCTGCCTTGCCTACCTCCCTTCCACCCTTGCCTACAGCTCCACTTTCTCCCACCCTTCTCGCTCCTTGATCCTCTGTCTTTCCCTGCCTCGCTCCCTCTCACTCTCACTCGCTCCCTCCCTCCCTCGCTTGTTGTTCCTCCCTTCCCTTTCTCCCTCCCTACTCCTCCGCTCCTTCCCCCTTCCCCTCTCCGCTTCTTCCTCCTTCCCCTCTATTCGCTGTTCAATCGCTGCTCCTACCTGTTGCTCGTCCCTGCTCGCTCCACCTCCTTCATTGCTGCTCTTGCCTGCTGCTCGTCCCTGTTCGCTCCATCTCCTCCATAGCCTACCTGCCTACCTGCCTACCTATTCCGCTCGCTCTCCTCTATAGCCTGCCTGCCTGCTCCACTTGCTCCCCTCGCTCTCTGCCCTCCCTACTCCCTTCTCTCCTCCGCTCCCTCGCCTGCTGCTCACCCGCCCCCCTTCACTCTCGTTCTCTCCTCACTCGCTCCACCTCCCTTCCCTGCTCCGCTCCCCCCTTCACCTCCCTCGCTGCTCGCTCCCCCTTCTCTCTCACTCAGTCCTCCGATCCCCTCCCGAGAATCTCGCTCCCTTCCTTCCCTCCTCCTTGTTGTCCTCACCCGCTCCCTTCCCCTGCTCCTCCGCTCACCTCCCTACTCGTTCCTCCCTTCCGTTTCCTCCTTCTACTCCTCCGCCCCCTTCCTCACTTGTTGCCTACCTGCTCCGATCCCTCTCTTCCCTCACTGTCGCACTCCAGGGAACCGGCATCCCAAACTGCGCTCTCCATTCTCCTGCGTATACCATTCCTTCTCTTCTTCTCACCTCTTAATTTTTTTTTATTTTCATCCTCCTCTTCTTACGTTATCTTTGAGGATTTTTTCGAAGTTGTGTTTTTTCATCTCATTTTTTATCTGCTGGGTTTTCTAAACCTTAACTTTTGACGATCTAGTTACCCTCGCTATTTTTTTACCGTAGTCTCTTCTTTAAAAAAAAAAAAAAAACCAAACAACAAACCTTTTGCAAAGGCCTGTGAAGTTCCATCATAGTCTCACTAAGACCAGGACACAGAGAAATCTGCAAGGGTTTGTTGTCAAAAAAAAAAAAACTTTTGTAGAGGCCTCTGAAGTTCCATCTTGTTGAGACCAGGACACAGAGGAATCTACAAGGGTTTATTTTTTCTTTAAAAAAATTATAATAATATACAAATTGGGCCATTTCTCGTTGGGAAGCGACCATATCTCTGATAACTCCTCCCACAACTGTCGAAGGCCCTTTTTAATATATTTATATATATATATATATTATAGTAATTTTAGCCCAAGCCTCTTTGGTGAGTGACTTTGTCTGAGTTATAATTGGTATTGAAAAATCCTTCTATAAACTTGCAGAGAAGTGTTGAAAAGTAGTTTTTTGAAGCTAAACTAACTCTTTTCCAAAAAACCTACATAAGTACTTTTTCAATTATCATCTCTCATCATAAGACTTTTGCTAGAAGGGCATAATTGAATTTATTTATAAAATCTACCCTTGCCCAAACCGTGAATGTTCTAGACAAAGGAATATTTCTGCTTTTCTTTTCCTCTTCCATCTCCTCATCATCAATTCCCTCATACACATTTCGAAAACTGCATCTCACAATCTCTCTCTCGTACATCACCACACCACTCCATATCACCTTCATCTTGCACACAACAGGCCATGGCAATGTATGAGCAGCTTGCCCAAATCTTGATGCTTTCCGGAGAAACTCTCAAGGGTTACACTACACGATTTGCCAAGATGGCGGGAGATTGGAATTTCGGTCTTCCTAGTCACCACAAAATGGCATTTTTCTATGCTGGATTACCGCACGAGATCAAGATTGGTATGTCACCCTTTACAACATATACCAGTCCAAACGAACTCTGTAAGGCAGCCGCTATTGTAGAAGCACAGATATTGCACACACCATTACAGCCCATATCCAACATTCAAACAATCAGGGATGATAGAGCATCTAATCCACAAGATGCCACAGACAACGCTAGCCAAAGTACTAGCAACACGGACGATCATATGCAAGTTGTCAGTGACACAAATGAGATGTGTAGTCAATCTGATTATCTCTCAGAATCACAAATTGCCAATCGGAAGATCTGACCACTGGACCGGTGCCATTATTGTTTTGAAAAACATCCAACACCTCAATGTCTAGTTCGGAATCCAAGATTACGAAATCAATCCAATAAGGGAATTCTGGAGATTGGAAATCAATCAACAATATCCTCATCTATGCCATCTAGCTTGCCATCAAATCGCTCCTCCAAAAAAAGTGGATCGGTTTCACAACTTTCAGAATCTTCTCTAGTGGCTAGGCAAGATTCGGTGGAAGTATTGGTTATATCAGCGAGCAAACCATCCCAGGCAGGGGAAGTTCAAATTGGCTCACCACTATATTACATGGAAGGGATCAAAGGAGATTTGATACCCATGTACGCGCATCAATTGAGAAGTGACAGAATCTTACACACGGTACGGTGTCTCTGATGTGGAGATAAACATCGTAGATCAGAATGTCCACACCAAAATGATCTGTCCTACTTTTATCCTTGGTGTGAACAATGCGGCATCAATCACCCATGTCGTGATTGTCCACTAAGAGATCCAAAAAAAATCATTATGACTCCTACCTGCTTGAATCGGCAATTTACATATGACCATGCAAATCCACCAACCGAGAAGCCGCACTACAAACGCAAACTTCTAGTGCCACCTGGTTACGAAGCAGATGCGGATGGAAGGAATGAGAGAAAGATCCTAAAACAAGTCGACACGACCACACGTGAATCACCAACACCATAGAAGACAGATTGGGTAAAATCTATCCAACCAGGGATAGCGGAAGAAGTCAAAAAATTGGCAACAGATGCAATCCAGCAAAATTTAACCAAGCCTCATTAAACAAATGCTGCCACAACTTCTGGTGGATGAATTACAAAGGGGCCTCACGTCAACCAAGCAACTTGAAGGCAAACTGACTACCAGTCATCGCAACGATCCATCGGAACCACCTTCAAGAGAGCAGTCCATTGAGAAAGGAAAGACTAAGGTGAGAGATCCTCTGATTTCAACGCCAATCATAAGCAAGATCCACCCATAGTCAGAATGTTCCACTCAACATCTGGCCACCACAAAGCTACATCAGGACATTACATTGCTTAGATGGCTAAATCCAGGGAATCCAAGCCCAAAATGGCCAATTGTACAGCAAGAACCAGAATCTACAATGACAAAGCCTTGTCCTAAATCTATGATATTGACTGCTGAGGAAAGTCATCAGGTTATGGCATACCATGAATACCTAGATAGACAAGAGCATCAAGCAAGCACGTCATATCCACATTATGATTTGGGGGAGTCCATGACATTGGGACCAGTTACGCCGATCTATGAGGATCCATTATATCAGCAATTTATCTTGGGATCCTCCGATGGCATACCTCGACTACCCAATTGTCAATGAACAAGGTTATTCGGAATGGCCACCAGACCCTTATGGGTATTATTGAAAATCTAGCAAGTCCAAGTTCTTGCTGATCGTCATCATCCAATAAAGCCTCAGGTTTTACGTAAGCAAATTTTATCCACGCTTTTCCTGAAGCACCCATGTCCCAGCAATAAAAGAACCAACAACAACGCCCCTTCACGACAATTGCAGCCTAGTGCCGAGGGACCGGCACTACTTTGGGCCGTGGACCCTATTGTGGGTATTTCCTGCACAATAATGAACAAGTGGGTCCCATCACTTGAAATACTGTTGGCCAAGCCTTACCTAGTGGGCCCCGCCATAGTACAGTGTATAGTTAGAATAATAAGTGTGAGGGCACCGGCTTCCTGCGTGTATAAGACCGACCCAGTGACCACGCAAATCAGATAAATAGAACTTGAATAAAAGGACTTTGGGCCTTATTAGAATAGATTAATTAAAAAGCCCAAAGTCAAGTTCATAAGGTTCTAAGTTAAAAGGGAATCTTTCAAACTCACATGAATCATGTGAGTTTGGCCCTTTTCCTAATGAACCATTAGATTGAAGTTTATTTAGTTTGAAGGGCTGGGATGCCATTGTAAATAGGCCAATGAGAGCCAAGATGGCCCTCCTTCCTCAACTATATAAAGAGGCCATTTTCCATTGTACACATCTTCATTTTTCTCAATAAAGCTCTCTCCTTCTAGCCCTCTCTCACTCTCTCTCATAAGGGTGATTGGTGCATAGCTATGGGTAGGCGCTCGAGCCCCCATAGTCCCAACCATCCTTGGTGAGCTCTCTCTCTCTCTCTCTAAACTCTCTCTCCTCTCTCCTCTCTCTTCTCTCTCATCACTCCTTCTATCTCTCTACCTCTCTCTATATCCCTTCTCTTTCTGTTGCTATGCAAGTGTGCACGGGCGGCTCCCAGTGAACGGACCCCTATACTAAATCGACGACTACATTGTCCCATTTAGTTTCGATCCCCATTAGATGTTCTAAGTCTCAGGCATAAGTGGTTGTCGTGCGGACTGTTGGATCAGGGCAGTTGATATAGTGATTCACGAATCTGGTGAGAGCCCTTCTGGCATCCACATTCGTAGTCCAACCATACTTTGAATGAATAATCGGCCAATTGAAGTTTTGAATTGTGAGTTTGTCCAGAGGAGTGCCGCATTCTGCCTATTTGGATCGTCGTGTACATGGCAGGAAGTGTGCGTTCACCCGTAATTGTTGCGGACTCATCACGTAGGCCTTGATGGCCGTAGGGTATCTTTCGAACAACTACTGACGCCACTCTGGTTGTGGTTGGAGGACAGGTAATGCTTGCAGTTCTTTGCCCTTTATTGTCTGAGCTGAAAACGATATCTGCCAACCGCCTCTTGATGACTCTTGGGAATAATTAAATAGGAATTTGTTTATTTTCTCCTCCACGGACTTTGGTCTTGGAAGGCCCAGGTAGCAGATATTGTGCACGAACCTCTGGATGATGTGGCTTGGCTTTGGCTGGTATCTGCGCCTTGGCCCTGGTCTCGCATCTCAACAGTCGTATCCGTTTGTCCTTGGTCTTGGCCTTTGGACCCTTGATCTTGGTTAAATCCCCCCGCTGCTTGCTGACTTTGGTCTTGGCTTGTACTGGCCTGTGCAGTGTCAAAAATAGGTGGTGGTGGAATTACCACGGGGGTGGACTGGGCCTTCGTTTCCATGAATTTTTGGCAAGCCTTGAGGGCTTGCTTGGCCTGGGCGAGCTCGTGAGTTGCGCTTGCTAGATATTTATTGAACTTTGTCTGGTAGCTATTTAAGGTTTGGCTATAAACCTGCACCTGACGCCAAAGAAGATTCATTTTTTATTGAGAGTGCGGCCTTGAGCCTGGTGCAGGTTGAGCTAACCAGATGAGCTTTTCACTTTGTAGGGCTTTGACCTCTGTTCCCAGGCGTGTATTCTCTGCTTCCAAAAGGTTTAGTTGCGTCTGGATGGGAGCAAGCCATTGGGACGCTTCGGATTGAAGCTCCCGCACCTTCGTGGAGGCCTCTGTCAGTGCTTGGAGAGGCTTTGGATATAATTATTGAGGCCCTCCTCCTTCAGCTGCAGCTTGGCGATCTCCTGGTGGCCTACTCGTTCATGTTGATGAGCCAAAATCAGCTCGTGCTGCAGCTTGGTGAGTTCTGCTCGCAACTATGTGTTGCTTGTTGCCAGGTGTAGTACCCTGCTTTCCAAGATAGCTTTGGTCGCTACCGCATCTAGAATGTATTTGTCCAGAGTCTGGTACGTTGTCGTTAAGTCTGTGAAAGCAGCCGGTACGGTGGCACTGATGGGGGGCTTGTGCTGTATCGGCCCCGACGACTTGTGGAGTTCCGTCATCATCATCTTCTATCAGGTTCTCGTTTGACCTGATGCTATCTGGGGTGGTGGAATCAACCCGATCTGGCAATGGTACAAAAATAGTTTTGACAAATGCGTCATCAAGCAACGGTTGGTTGCCCTTGTCAACCTTTGTTGGCGAAGCAGGTGGGGTTTTAGAAGCAACTGTGGAAACGGGGGTGACGACAGCTTGTCTGAACGAGAGAATGGAAGGAACAGAGGGGAACTGAAGGGCGTTGTGGAGTATGGAAGAAGACGAAGATGGAGCAGAAAGGGTCTGCCGTGGGGGTGAAAAATTAATGACTTGCATCCACGCCAGAGTGTCGGGAAACAATCAAGAATCAGAAGGATTGAATGGAATGGAAGCAACGGTGGCGGCAGGAGTGATGGAGGATGCGATGGAGATGGATGGAGTAGTGGATAATGGAACAGAGATAAGAGTGGTATCAATAGAAGAAGCAGGAGTGGTAGTGACAACAGAGACGAAAGGGGATGGTTGCACGGAAGAAGAAGTGGTGGTGGCTGATGGAGTGGTTAGTGCGGTAGTGGAGGCGCGTTGTCGGGTAGCAAGTGGAGATGAAGATGTAGAGGTAGCACCACGCATTTGTTTGCTAGCCGTTGTGTTAGTAACTGCAGGTTGGGAGGAGGTGGATGCTTGAGATGGCGGATAAAGGTTAGTGTGTGGCACAAGGATAGACAAAATGGATGAGCATTGAAAACCGCTCACTTTCACCTTGAGAAGTGCGTAGGCAAAGTTACACAACAGGGGGCCTACTGCGATACGCTCAGGGTTGTTGGGTTTGATAGAGTTGGTTAGTTCACGAATAAGGAAGCTATGCCAGTCGTATGGCACAACTGAGGGGCCAGGGAGTTCCAAAAAGGATTCCACTATCTGACTCAGCAGCTTAGAGTGAATTCTGTCCTTGCGAAATGTTGAAATAACTAGAAAGTTATTCAACAAGTGTGTAGCCGCCCGAATGACAGGTTCTGTGATAGCATCTATCAGGTAATCATTGTTAGTCTGGATTGGAGTTTCTTGTGTAGTTTGGGTGATGAAAGATTTGATCATAGTTTTGGCGTGGCGATGGGAGATGAGCTGACGATCACCGGACATAATGTGAATGGTGACCATCGAGTCTGCGTTAATCCTGATCTTGTACGTGGTACCTTGGTACAAGAAGTGAAAACATGTCTTTTGCTCGTCCCAGGTGGCATAAGCGTGAAGGGCGAGGCCCATGTTAATCTCAAAATGAAAAAGCATCGGGTAAAAATCCATTGCCTCTAGAAGTGGGCCGGCTGTCTGTAGCCATGGGTGGATTAGAGCGTCAGAGGGTAAGGGCCAAATCTGTGTGGCCTCAGGGATTCACGCTGGATCACCTGTTTGGTGCCACAGTCTTCAGAGGGTGAGGAGGCCATGTTAGCGATGATGATTAAAGGACGAAAAAGTAGAAAAAAATGGTGGAAAGGGTAAAAAGATGTGGAAACGACAGAAAACTATGCATAACGAGTGTTGGATGACAAGAACTGTAGTTCAGAGCACCAATCGGTGTTCGATATGAGCAGATGATAGCTAGTAGGAAGTTTGGCTGCAAACGGAGAACTTGGTGATTTCAGTGTAAATTTCGTCAAAGCTTCGCTAGCAAATGTGACAAATGACTCAAATTCAGCCCTTATATAGCGATATTTAGAGTGCGTATTAGGTGAAATCCACTTTCCCTTGTTCAGTTCCATCCAAATTTTGGCCGACACCTTCTTCACAAATTTCTAAGAGCTCAGAGAAGTCTGCGAGAGTTCAGAATGTGATTTGATTGCTATGCGAAGGTTCTGCGAGGGCTCAGACTGTCTACGAGGGTTCAACTCTCGCAGGAACTGTGATTGATTTTTTTTTTTTTTTAAGATCAAACCATGTAGGTAGGCTAATTTCACTGCTCTGATTCCATTTAGGCACTTGCGAGGGTTGGTAAGATGATCTTGATGCTCTGCGAGGGTTCTGAAAATTCAGCTTATGGGAACTCTCGCACACACTAGAAAATGATGATTCCTCTATCAGAAACTCTCGCAAAGATTTTTATGGATGCATCTAGGTCAGATCTGGTGACTGTCCAAGTTTCAAGAGCTATCTCCCAGGGGATCTCCAAATATCATGAAAAAAGTGCTCTTTTAGAGTGTTTTTTGACGAGATCTCGAGATTTTCTGATTTTTAACTTTTGTAAACTGGTAATCAGCTTTATCCAAGCCTGATCTAACTATTGGTAGTTCTCTGAAAGTTCTGATGAATAGTTGGTAACAGATCCATCAGTCTTTGGTGAATTTTGGCCTTTTTTTTTTGCCATAGTTACTGAGTTCGAGGTCTCTGATCTGCAAATTTAGAGGACTTATTGGCATAACATGATGCTCTGGTTTCTTTTTTATCCCATCTGGATTTGGATCCTTCTTGGATTCTGCTAGATTTTATTGATCTTGCCAGATCGGGCCGAATCAAGATCCTTCTTTTGTAACTTGCGATCATGCCATGTCTTGCATCTTTTCTTTTCAGCTGCCAGTGCATGCACAACTAGTAAGCGTGTTTCACAGAGTTTATGCAGAGCTTTGTGACGTAGTTGTAGATATTTGGACTCATTAAGTCGCTGCGTGGTAGCAATCCTTAATGAAGGAACTAGAAACTCTACTAGCATTACAGCATCCTGACCATATACCAATTGGAAGGGTGTCTGATCAATGCTTCCTTTATATGTTGTCCTGAATGCCCACAAAGCAGTATGCAACCTATGTTCCCAATCTGATCTGCTAGCTTCAACAGTTTTCGTGAGGACGCTACACAAGATCTTATTGGATGATTCTGCTTGCCCATTACCATGAGGATAATAAGGCGTACTGGTCCTGTGATCACGAAGAAATTCTCCAACACGACTTTGTGTTAGCCGATATTTTTGCACGAAAAATCAGACTAATATTGAAGTTTAAATTCACAAAACTGGAAAAAATTGGCATGTAAAACCCGATTATTAGAGAAAAATTGGTACAAATTTGCCTTAAAACTGGGTCCCAGCCCGTTCTAAAGTGGCTAGACACATTTTAAAAGTAAGAAACTAACTTTCAAAAAAAAAAAACCGTCAAAAATATTTTGTGGTCAAGTTTTGTAAGACCGAGCCAAAAGTGCCAGTCCACCTAGAATTGGGTCCCAGCCCGCCCTAAATGAGGCTAGAGAAAATTTTGCGGCCTTAGATTTGGCCGGTAAATATTTTACGGCTTTTCAAAAAAATGGCCAGTTGTAAAAAATAGCCGGTATGACCGTGCTAAAATTGCACCATGTACTGAGTCCATTTTTACTAATATATGATCACTCAGTGTATTTTTCAGGGAAACCGTGTTGTCATGGGAGCCCTAGTCATGAATGCCGAAAAAGTCAACCACAGAAGAAAAAACCGAGAAAGAAAAGTTTCGAGTGAAAACGGGACCGAGAAATATGGATTCAGTGTCAAGGAGTCACAGAAATCTTAATGGAAAAGTTTGGGCAATTTACGGACAGTTAACAAAATTTGTGGGCCAAGTGGTTACCCAACAGGCCAAAAATCCAGACAAATGAGCAGTTGGTGCACGACCCTTGAAAAAAACAAAGAAAGGCCAAAAACAAAGGTACCCAAAGAAAAACGAGGGCCGCCTACAAAAAATAGGGGTTGAAAAAGGGCCTCACCCAAAATTTGGATATTAAATGCCAAAACACCTTGGAGGCTATAAAAATTGGGAGGTACACCCACTAGCCATTGACATTTTGGGCTTCTAGGGTGTACAAAAGAGGAAACTTGAATGTCCTTCCTAGCCTTTGACAAAAATGGCATCTTGGCTAGTTTTGGAAGAGGGCCTTGAATGCACCACTCCCCCACTCTCTTATGGAGGCCACTAGGTGTACTATCAAATGGGTTGAGGACAAATGGCAAAGAGGGCTTGAAGGACATGAAGAATGGCAAGATGGCATTGTGAAGGGGATTCCTATAAGAAGGAGCCAACTCCCTGTATTTCAAATGTTAGTGCTTTTGTGTGTTAGTGCTTTTGTGATTTGATAATTTGATAGTTGGATGATGATATGATAGTTGGATAATAAGATGATGTTGATAGTTGCTAAGTTGAGAGTGGAGAGTTTGATGAGTTTGATGTGATAGTTTTGATGTGATGTTGGTTGAGAGTCTTTTTGACGAGAACCTGCTTGCTTGAGGATGATTGGAAATTAGTTCCATTTTGATGTTAGTGATTGTGGATGTTGTTGCTCCATGTTAGAGTTCGCTATGGGAGTTGGTGGTTATTGAATCTCATCTCTAGTAGGAGTGCATCATGGAGTGTTTGATTTTGCATTGAGAAAAAAAATGAGTACTTGGTGTGCATACCTTTTGAGTGCATTGAGTGGGTAACGTCGAAGTTGGAGTGATTGCTTGTATGATTTGGTTGTGCATTTCAATACAAGAGTCATGACATTAGTTTTTGTGAACGAGATTGAACGTGTTGGTTTGTTTGAGAAGAAAAGGGTGTGAGAGAGTGAGTTTATAGGTGAATACTCAGAGAGGCTTGTTTACCTATTGAATTCTGATGTGAAGAAGGACAGTGAAGTAGTGTAATGTGATGATAAGTCATTTTCGTAGCTGTGTGCGCACCACTAGTGCATTTACTCAGAGATAGAGATGGCAAGCAATGAAAGGAACCACCGTTGGCCTCTGATCGCTACTCATAATATGTCAAGCCCTGTTTTCCATTTAAGATGACTCGGTGACTTGCACACTTGCTGTCTGCGGCCCTGTACCCTCGCTGCACCTGTGGAGATCTTGGAACAGCCCTGTACCCTCGCTGCACCTGTGGAGATCTTGGAACAGCTCGTTGGAGGCTGCCTTTGTGCGCTACCTTGCCTTTGTTCGCTGCTCCTACAGCCCTCGTTGCGTTACCTCTGCCTGCAGCTCCTCGCTGCGTCACCTACTGCGATTTGCCCTGCTGGCCCTGCAAACTGTCTGCTGCACGCCTATGTGTGCTCGTTGGAGGGATTTCTGGCAGACTACTGCAGCTCCTCGCTGTCCCATCAACTGCTCGCTGCCCTTAGCTGTTCGCTACCTCATCGCTGCCGTGTGCCCACCTGCCATCTACCTTTTGTTTCTGCCTGTGCATTGTCTGTCTGTCAACATCATTCCCAGTGGGCATTCATTACACTACGGAGAGCCCTCCTATGCAAAACGTTGTGAATCCAAGAGCATCCTATCATTGACAGAGAGAGCATAATGGGAACCCAGGGAGTATGAACTCCACCTTGTTGTCCAATGTTGGGTCAAGTCTATGAATCTAATTTAGTACCATCGCGGAATACCTCTACTGTTTTCCAGCTAAGCTGAGCGCACCGCTATGACAAATCCACCTTACCTTTGAGGCAGAGATCCAAGGCATTGTTGTTGCTAATTTTTAGCATTCTTCTGTACTCAGCCAGCATTCAAGCACATACCCATCGCCTTCCAGAAAGCCATGCAAGACAGTAAAGGCAAAACAAGCGGGAGTTTGAGACATTCATGACTAAGAGGTTCTTACGACAAACCGGCTACCTAACTATTCATTGAGGTAAGTGTTTACTAGATCTATTTGCACTGTCTATTCATTTCAGTTCCATGAACTTCTGTTGGTCAATCTCTTCGTAGTGTGATATTATAGCCTTAATCACTTGTGATTGGAGTGAAATTTTTGCAAATGTTGTAGTAAAGCAAGTTTTTAAGGGATCAAGTACATCGATTTAAAAGAATGAGTCATACAGATTGTGTTTTGCTACGGTTGCCTTTTGAGGTTGTATTTATATAACCAAGTGAATACTTGGGAGCTTTTATAGTGAATCGATTTTAGCATTAATTCAAACTCAATCTGGAATTGTAATATTTTATAAACAAATGCGGCATGGCTAATTAGAACAATGAGTGCCTATTTCCAACTTGTCTAGTGAAAATGTTAAGTAAATAACTTTGTTTCCTACTGATTTAGAATGTGTTGTACGGAGAGAATTGTAGGTTGGATAGTTTATATTTTGCTGAGTTAGATTTATTAAACGGCTATAAGGAATTGTCAAGTTTTGAAGCGTTTCTTCCGGTTTGTCAATTATGAAGCGTGTCAACTGGATCCGACCTCTGTGAAACACCAGAGCGGGCCGTCCACCATCCGTGGTTGAAATACACCACCTTGGTTAAAGCGTCACACTAGTCACACCCGTCGTTGGTACTGTCTAGCGAAATACCTAGATCCGACGGTCGGTGAAAATACCACCGCTTAGCAAACAAAGCGGTGCGTATAACTTGCACCCCACGAGCACATAATAGACAGTAAATTGGTTTCTAGCCCATGTAAGATTTTTACTAACTGTAAGCCGAATTTAATGGGGAAAGAGATATTAGCAAGATCCTAATTCAAATTAGTGATCAAAAGTTTTACGGAACTATGACCCTAGAAAGCTAGTGAATCATTGCAGCCAAAAGTACTAGCACCCCCTCCTTGCAACCGTATCTCTGAGAGCCTGGAAAACTCTCATCGGTTGGGGAGCACGGGGCAATAGAAAAGGTCATCAGGTGGCAAATCCTCTGTTGCTCACGTAGGGCCGAACTGTCATTAGAGGTGGGGCCCCTTGGCCCTTTTAGGACGTTTTGGCTGGACCAACCCCCCGTCAAAATAGGCCCCAACATTGGTGCGTCTGCCGAGAGGAATTTGATACTGGGCTATTGTTTGAAGGGCGATTATCTATATGTAGGGCTGCGGACTGCCATTTGCGGGTTGCTTATGTTATTTGACCCTCCATATGCTTAACATTGGTGCGTCTGCCGGGAGTCGAATTATTTTCAGGAGATGTTGTTTGAAAGAGTAGTTATCCATATCAATGGTCTACAAAGAACTAGTTGTCATACTACCAATAGTCTACAAGTTTCGTAGGTCCTATATTGCAAGTGTTGAAAACAATTCCACTATCTAAACCGTCAGCAGCTGTAGTCGATTGTAGTATAGGGGTCCATTCACCGGGAGCCGCCCGTGCACACCTGCATAGCAAGAGAGAGAGAAGGGAGATAAAGAGGAAGGAGTGATGAGAGAGAGGATAGAGGAGAGAGAGTTTAGAGAGAGAGAGAGAGAGTTCACCAAGGATGGTTGGGGCTATGGGGGCTTGAGCGCCTACCCATAGCTATGCACCAATCAACCTTGGGGGGAGAGAGAGAGAGAGAGAGAGAGAGAGAGAGAGAGAGAGAGAGAGAGAGCTTTATTGAGAAAGATGAAGATGATTATAATGGAAAATGGCCTCCTTATATAGTTGAGGAGGGAAAGCCATCTTGGCTCTCATTGGCCTATTTACAATGGCATCCTAGCCCTTCAAACTAATTGAACTTGAATCTAATGGTTCATTAGGAAAAGGGCCAAACTCAAATGATTCATGTGAGTTTGAGAGATTCTCTTTTAACTTAGAACCTTATAAACTTGACTTTGGGCTTTTTAATTAATTTAATCTAACTAAGGCCCCAAGTCTTTTATTCAAGTTCTACCTAACCATTTTGCGTGCTCATTGGGTTGGGCTTACACATGTAGGACGCCAGTGCCCTCACACTTATTATTCTAACTATACACTGTACTGTGGCGGGGCCCACTAGGTAAGGCTTGGCCAATAGTATTTCAAGTGGTGGGACCCACTTGTTCATTATTGTGCAGGAAATACCCACAATAGGGTCCACGACCCAAAGTAGTGACGGTCCCTCGACACTAGGCTGCAACTTTCGTGAAGGGGTGCTGTTGTCGGTTCTTTTATTGCTGGGGCATGGGTGCTTCAGGAAAAGCGTGGATAAAATTCGCTTACATAAAACCTGAGGCTTTATTGGATGATGACGATCAGCAAGAACTTGGACTTGCCAAATTTTCAATAATACCCATAAGGGTCTGGTGGCCATTCCGAATAACCTTGTATATTGACAATTGGGTAGTCGAGATATGCCATCGGAGGATCCCAAGATAAATCTTGCTGATATAAGGGATCCTCATAGATCGGCGCAACTGGTCCCAATGTCATGGACTCCCCCAAATCATAATGTAGATATGACGTGCTTGCTTGATGCTCCTGTCTGTCTAGGTATTCATGGTATGCCATAACCTGACGACTTTCCTCAGCAGTCAATATCATAGATCAATAGGCGAATGCAGTCACAACATCTTCCAATCTCGACATGTACGAAGGAGTATTTATGGTCAAGACCGAGAAGCACGATTGGATAAGTCTTGGTTTTTGGATTCTAGAGCTACTCAACAATCATTGTGAGCATTTTCACTCCTATATGCCTTACTAATATAATAAGATACGTTCATCTTGGCAATGATAGCACTCACACTATCGAAAGTGAAGACTCTGTGAGATTGAAATTCCAGCATGATCAATTCTGTAGGAAAAATACTAAGAATTCTCCTTCAGATAACACGATGAAAGTTTGAATAAATCAAACTAATATCAATGTCTTCAATTGCCTCTGATTCTGGTCTATGTACTAATAGAACAGTTTCTACTTTGATTGTATAAAGCATGTAGATTTAAGAGTGATATTGCATGAGGGTGATAGAGAATTTTAGACAATTAGAACAACTAAAAAAAATTCATCAGTTGAGAAACTTTGATTTGTCGAATTTTTATAATTCTGATTCTAATTCTTCAGTATACATCTCTTGCTACCTTGTTGCTTTGTTGTGTTTACAACGAGTAGTGCACATGTATTTATATTGTTACAGGATAGGTCTTTTGGCCTTCTTCCTTTTGTAACAGTTGATCTAACCGTTAAGACGGTTGATATTCAATAAAGGTTCTATATTGACAGTTTTGTGATAATTTCGAGTTCCTCAGCCTTTGTCAAGTAGATTGTGCACTTTGTTGGTAGAACTGAGATTTGTCTGTTGAGGTGTTTTACAGCTCCCTCTCAAAGTAGACAATTGGATTAACCCCAATCTTCTTCTCTGCTTTTGAACAAAGCTCTACTGAAAGGCTTTGTAAAGATATCACCTGTCATTTCCTCTGTAGGTATGAGGACTGTTTTCAATATCTTCTTTTTGAATAAGTCCCATGATACTCGATAGCTATATGCTTCGTTTTTGAATGAAACACAGGATCTTTCGCAAGATAGATTGCTGAAGTGTTATTCATTAGAATGACATAAGATCCAGAAATAGTTTCATCAAATCCTTCCAACATTTGTTTGATCCATATCAGTTCGTTTGCCATTTTAGCTGTTGCTACATATTTGGCCTCACAGGAAGATTGAGCTATTGTTGTTTGCTTCTTGCTTATCCAAAGTATGGCTATGCCAGATGCTAGAGTAAAACCTCCTGAAATACTTTTGCTATCATCCTTCATGGATACCTAGCTTGTGTCACTGTAAGATTCGATCCGAAATCTAGCTTCCTTCAAATAACACAGTCCATAGTCTTTCGTTTCTTGGAGATATCGTACTACTCTTTTTGCTAACTTCCAATGCAACGCTCCTAAGTTCTGATTAAATTGGCTTAGCCTGTTATACTGCAAATGCTATATCAGGTCTGGTGTTGTCTGAAGATACAACAATGATCCAATCAGCCTTCGATAGGGTGTATTGGCCATCTGTTTCTCTTCTTCGAGAGTTTGCGGACAATCTGACTTGCTCAGTATCATTCCAGGTATCATGGGAGTATGCACACTTTTGCATTCGAGCATATTGAAGTCTTCAATGATTTTTCGAGTATACTCTTGTTGGTGAAGATACAACTTGCCACCTTCAAAGTCTCTTTCGATCTGTAAGCCTAGATAGATTTTTGCTTCTCCTAGGTCAGTGATCTCAAATATTCCAGAAATGTCTCTTTTGACATCTGAAATCGATTTATCTTTTCTTGAGAAGATATGTATGTCGTCAACATAAACAACTAGAATGATAATTTCATTTTTGACATGTTTGATATAGACATTTGACTCAACAAATAAAGGTTCAAAGCCTAAAGAACGTAGTGCTTCATCCTTCTTTCTATACCATTGTCTGACTGCTTGTTTCAGACCATAAATGCTTTTATTCATGTGACATCCGAATTCTAGATATTCTTGGCTTATAAAACCAGGTGGTTGATCCATGATTTAGTCTTCTTCTAATTCTGCATGCAAGAAGCACTTTTCTCATCCACAATATGGATTTTGAGATCACGAGCCACTGCATAAGCGAATAACAAGCAAATTGATGTGTGTTTGACTTCTGGTAATTCTTGTTCATCATCTGTTTGCTTTACTTCTGTCGTTAGTAACTCATAATAAGTTTTGAGAATTTCATAGCCGACTAAGTCACTCTCTGCTATGTACTTTGACTCATTGAATTTGACATCTCGAACTACTTTTATTCTGCCAGTTTCGGGTGTGTAGAATCGATAATATCAAAAATGTAACTCGAATACTACCAGAAAACCTTGTTCTGTCTTTTCATCGAGTTTCTTTTTCAATTTTTCTAGTATGTGCATATAAACTGCACATCCGAATGTCCGAACATGAGCCAGATTTGGCTTCAAATTCCACCATATTTTGTGTGGAGTTTTATCCGATATTCGAGATTTTTGAATTCGATTCTGAAGATAGTTTGACGTAGCCACTGCTTCCACCCACAACTGCTTTGGTGCTTTTGCATGAGCCATCATACACCTGGAAACTTCCATTAGTGTATGATTTCTTCGTTCAACAATTCCATTGTGCTGAGGTGTGTATAATGCAGTCTTTGTATGCATAATACCTCGATCAGCACAGAAATTTTTGAATTTGTTGGAAATGTAGATTTGTGTCAATTTGTTTTAACTTGTTGTCTGTCTGCTTCTCAACCCAATTGGTATACTCAACGAATTTCCGAAAGCTTCTGATTTTGTATGAATAAAGTATACTGCAACGAACTTGCTGAAGTCATCAATAAACATTATGAAGTATTTTGCATCACCTAAAGACAATACTCTGAATGGTCCACAAATATCCAAATGCACAATTTCCAGTACCTTGGTTGCTTTATAAACATCTTTACCGAAAGGTATTCGAGTCATTTTGTCTTTAAGACATGATTCACAAGTAGTTCGAATATCTCGACTCTTGATTTCGACTCCTTCAATTCTATGACTCTTATTGGTTTGGTACAAGGCTTCCATGTTCATGTGACATATCGTCTTGTGCCATAGAATATTGTTGATTCTTGAGTTACATTTGCTTGTTCGACTCGAGTTCGAATGTTCAAGTAATAAAAATTTCCTTCTCTGTTACCTTTAGCAACTAGGTTATCAGAATCTTCATCAAACAATTTACAAGTGTCCCTTGTGAAGGTTACTAATATTCTTGTGTCGACTATCTTTGCTATGGATAGAAGATCTTTATCAAGAGTAGGAACATAGAGAACTTCCTCTAGTTTCTTGTCACCCTGTTTCGTGTCTAACCACATTACACCAGTTTCATCAACTACGTGATTAGAACTGTCTCCAAGTATAATAAATCTTGAATAATTCGTCTTCTCATACTCAGACAAAATTTGCTTCGAGAAAACAAAATGTGAGGTGGCTCCCGAATCAAGTACTACTTCTCGAATTTTTGAATTTGATGAACAACATAGATCAGCACAAACATATGTTGCTGAGTTTCTTATCATCCTGTCTTCTGCTGTTTTGGAGCATTCTGCTTTGTCTTCGACAAAATTTAAATCTGAAAGTTCGCTTCGATTTTGCTCCTTCTTGTTCCTGGGATTTTGATAACAGTCTACTTTTGCATGACCCCATTTATAACAATGAATACTATCAATCTTTGGATTTAACCAACATTTGTCTTCTATATGACCTGATCTTTTGCGTCTGTTGCAAATCTTCCTATCATCAGAATCTTTTTGTTGTTTTCTTGACTGTCGATCATTTGTCTTGGATTCGTCTGAATGATTTCCATTCTTCTTAGACGACTCTCTCTTAGACTTAGACTTCTTCGAAAATTTATTCTTCTGAGTCAATAGAGTATTTTCTGAATTACCACTATCGTCATAGCGTTCACGAGTTTCTACTTCCTCTTTGACTCCATCTATTGCCTTTTGAAGTTTCATAGTCGAATCTTTTGCCAGTAAAGTTCGACTTGTGTGGAATGACCTAGGAAGGGCTCGGAGAAAATAGCTAAGCTGTTTTGCCTTTGAAATTGCATTTTTCGTGCCGAAATTCTGTAAAGAAATAAACAGATCCTTTATCTTTCATACGAAAGTGGTCAGGTCTTTGTCGTCCCATTGTAGGTAAGTTATTGGTCTTCCAAGAACATGATTTGATTACGAGATCGAGTCTCATTCTTGGTTTGCAATTCTTCCCACAATTCTTTCGCGTTCGAAGTTGATGAAAGATCTAGCATTATGTTGTCATTCACTGAAGACACAATAATTGCTATAGCTTTGTCATTTTTCAGATTCCATTCTTGAAGTTCTTTGCCAGGAGTGATTGGCTTCTCTTCTGTTGGTTCTACCCATTGCCAAAGACCTTCGCCCTTTAGTATGAGTGAAGTCTTTAACTTCCAGATTAAATAATTCGAATCTTATGTATCCAAGATCGTACTGATCTTAGATTGAATGTTGCTGATCAAAGACATCTTCTAATCTTCAAAATAAGCTCTAGATACGACTGTTGATGGATGTGTGAAAGATGTTGAGAGTGTTGCTTTGATACCATTGTAGAAAAAATACTAAGAATTCTCCTTCAGACAACATGATGAAAGTTTGAATAAATCAAACTAATATCAGTGTCTTCAATTGTGTCTAATTCTGGTCTATGTACTAATAGAGCAGTTTCTATTTTGATTGAATAAAGCATGCGGATTTAAGAGATATATTGCGTGAGTGTGATAGAGAATTTTAGACAATTAGAACAACTAAGAAAAATAATCTGTTGAGAAACTTTGATTAGTCAAATTTTTATAATTCCGATTCTGATTCTTCAGTACACATCTCTTGCTACCTTGTTGTTTTGTTCTGTTTAGAACGAGTAGTGCACATGTATTTATGTTGTTACAGGATAGGTCTTTTGGCCTTCTTCCTTGTGTAACAATCGATCTAACCGTTAAGACGGTTGATATTCAACAAACATTCTATATCCAGACTTGAATGGTTTTTGTTCGCGAATTGTTCGCGAAAGTTTGTTGTTCGCGACAATTTCAAGTTTCGCGTTTCACGACATGACAGTTGACAGTTTTGTGATAATTTTGAGTTTCTCATCATTTGTAAAAATTATAAAAATTTGACTAATCAAAGTTTCTCAACAGATGATTTTTTTCAGTTGTTTTGATTGTCTAAAATTGTCTATCACACTCACGCAATATATCTCTTAAATCTGCATGCTTTATTCAATCAAAGTAGAAGCTGCTCTATTAGTACATAGACCAGAATCAGACACGATTGAAGACACTAATATTAAGCAGATTAGGATTCCCTTTAGATCAAGTCATAGACATGCAACAAAAGATTGTTGTTCATTCAGATATATGTGGTCCAATGCAAACTCTGTCGTTGCTAGATACAAAGTATTTTATTACCTTCATTGATGAATATTCGAGAAGAACATTTGTTTATTTCATTAAGTAGAAATTGAAGGCTTTCAACAAGTTTCGGCAATTCAAAGAGCATGTAGAAAATCAAACTGGTAAAAGAATTAAAGCACTAAGTTCTGACAACGGGGAAAAATATATTTCTACCAGATTCAAAGAGTACTGTCTTAACAACGACATTGAGCAACAATACATTACCTCCTATTCGCCTCAGTCAAATGGTCTTGATGAGAGAAAGAACAAAACCTTAGTCGAATCGACAAAGTGCATGTTATCACATGCGACACTTCCGAAGTCCTTCTGGGTGAAGCAATTTCAACTGCAGCTTATATTTAGAACAAATGTCCTACTAAAGACAAAACACCATACGAAGTTTGGACAGGCTCCAAACCTTCTTTATCGAACTTACGATTTTGGATGCATCACTTATGCGCAAAATTTATAAACAAAAATACAACAGACAAAAAGATTTTTGAACAATCATGCACCACCTTCTTTGGTTTGTCAAAGGTTGCAGTTGCTCCAGTATGGTTGCAAATTTTTCTGTATGATTTTGGTGGCTCTCTTTGAATACATAAGAATTTCACAAAAAAATATCAATCATGTGGACCTTCCCAATCATAGATACACCACAATTGAGCCCTATATGCAATTATATTATCAAATTCTGGTGAATTTCAATGTTGGAGAGGTTAATTGTGAATAGGATTGTGGGGTCGAAGATCTCTTGCAGTATAGCCCTTCCGCCTGTCAACAAAGGTTATCACTAGATAGGTGCCTAACTATGCATAGATGCTACTTTTAGTTAAATTCCTACTTTCTCCCTTAACTCTACTCACCACTATACTACTCCTCTTTAACTCTACTCCTTTACACTAACATTCATCATAGATTTGGTTGAAGGGAAGGGATGGAGAAGAAGAGATTGAGAAGAGAAGAGAAAGAGAGAGAAAGAGAATGAGGGTGGAGGTTAGCTCAAATGCTCCTTATGCTTGCTAATGGAAAAAAACATTCACTATGGCAAACAATAAGACATGGAAATGGAAAGCAATAGAAAACACAACCAAGAGCAATAGCAAATAGTGAATAGCAAATGAGGATGCTTCTCTTCCAAAAATAGTAGAGTTTCCTCCTTCTCATTAAGCATGGGAATAGTGTACAAATGGTGCCTTTTTATAAAATGGGGAAGGCCCTTGCCCCTCAATCTTATTGGCTAATATTCACAATGATCCTAACCATTCATCTTGGACCCAACTTGATCCAAGGGTCCACAAAAAGTATATTAGAAATCACAAGATTTATGTGAGTCCCAATTTGGACCCAACTCTAAAAAGTGATCTCTAAGTTTAAAAATGACATTGGGCCTCTAGTTTTATTTTAATTACAAGGCCCAAGTCAAGTTTATTTTATTTACAACTTTAATTGCGTGCTCATTGGGCCATGGGCTTATACACGCAGGATGTCATGCCCTCGCAACACATTTTATTGGAAGATTTTATTTATTTACACTTTGTTGGGAATACCCCCAACAGGACCCACGACCTGAAGTAGTGCCGGTCCCTCGGCACTCTGTCGGCAACGGCACCACTGTGGGGTCGAAGATCTCTCATAGTATAGCCCTTCCGCCTGTCAACAAAGGTTAGATCACTGGATAGGTGCCTAACTATGCATAGATGCTACTTTTAGTTAAATTCCTACTTTCTCCCTTAACTCTACTCACCACTATACTACTCCTCTTTAACTCTACTCCTTTACACTAACATTCATCATAGTTTTAGTTGAATGGAAGGGATAGAGAAGAAGAGATTGAGAAGCCTTTTTATAAAATGGGGAAGGCCCCTCAATCTTATTGGCTAATATTCACAATGATCCTAACCATTCATCTTGGACCCAACTTGATCCAAGGGTCCACAAAAAGTACATTAAAAATCACAAGATTCATGTGAGTCCCAATTTGAACCCAACTCTAAAAAGTGATCTCTAAGTTTAAAAATGATATTGGGCCTCTAGTTTTATTTTATTTACAAGGCCCAAGTCAGGTTTATTTTATTTACAACTTTAATTGCGTGCTCATTGGGCCATGAGCTTATACACGCAAGATGCCATGCCCTCGCAACACATTTTATTGAAAGATTTTATTTATTTACATTTTGTTGGGAATACCCCCAACAAGGATACTTGAAATCCAAAAATCCCATTGGGTTGAAGGTACAATGTATTCTTTGGTGATTGCATCATACCTTCAAAATCATGTTTTTGAACACAATCATGCAAAAATGATTTTCCATAGAACTTGTTGTTGCATGCACTAATTTTTTGTAAAAGGCTTAACAATGGAGCATTAAAATTCTAATCTAAAAGGAGCTAATAAACACGACCCACATATATACGATTCTTATCTACAATACACAGTTGTACTATATCACACCACTCACCACTCTACAATCACGGGGTGGAGCTAAATGCCACCTTTACTATGTGCTAGAGTGAGATGCATGCCTGAACATCTAGCCCTTCACCCCCTATGTGACGTGTGAGCATGGGTGTGCTTGGAGTGTGTAACACACAAGTTTGAGAAGGCTCTCTCCATAAGCTCCAACTGGCATTGGCTAGGTCCTACAATCAACATTTGAAAGTGAAGACACTCACAAACATGAACTCGATTTTTTGTGGAGATTACAGTCTCAAACCTTTCTTTTAACAAAACACCAAATCACAAGCACAAGACATCTTCACCCATAAGTTCCATGCAATACAAAGTTAAAATTTTATCTGACATAGCCTGTATTCATGACAAACCCAAGATTAGATCCTACAATACATACACTAAAGAAATGATCAAAGCCCCAAAGGCTGCTTCATCACCTCCTCTTCATTCTTTCTTACAAAGGCTCGTTTTATTTTCTGGAACAATACATTCTTGCAAACAGGATAGACTTTTGCATCAATTTTATGATCTGGGCTGTTATGTAAATTGTTTTAGGCCTAGTATTGGTGTTCCTCTTAGTTGCGATCTCTACTTCCTGAAATACCAGATGGGCTGTATCAATCTGCTAGTGCACTGCCTGGGGATGGATGATTCTGCAGAGGCTTGAAGCTTTCTGCAGAATGAATACGCAGATTCTCAGAAGTGGAGCAAATATTTTCTCAGCTGCTTCGTCTTTCCTGCAAATGGTAATCTATCTCATCATTTATTTATTTCAAATGAAATCAAAGAATGACCTAAATTATGTGGATCCGGCCTGAGGTTTTTGTGGCAGCCATAGAAAAAAGAAATGGCTCTGCGTTCAATTTTCACAGCTTGAAACTTTTAAAGTGTCTATCTACTGGAGCAGAACTGGTGTTTCAAAGGCATGAAATTGCTTGTGTATACATTTGTCTGTGGCGCTTTTGGATTCACCGATCATGCTTATGCGATTGGTATCAGAAATGCTGAATTATATTTTGCGGCTCCTTAGGGTTTAGCAATTTTAGTCTTTAGTGATAGTGACGCTGAAAGTTTTGAATAGCTGGTCTGTGATAGGCAGAATAGAAGGCTTCTTAGAAGAGTATTCTAAATCAACATACAGTAGTATTCCCTCATGGAAAGATAGCTGACATGTAGGGTTGCAAATGTCAAATGTTGAATACATAAAACACGAAAAGTAGTAGGCCAGTTTTTTGTTAGCTGAACCCTTCCTTTATCTTAAGATCTAAGAGCTTTTGAGAAGCAACATTTATTTCCATTTCTTGGTGTGATTCCGCCAAGCTGAATAAGAGTAAGGACATTAAAGTACCATATTTTCCAGTTCTATCCAGAGGGTTAGGGGAAGCTTGTGGAGACTTGTAAGGCAGTGACTTTGCGTAGGGACACGAAGATAACATTCTGAATATGAATGCAAAGCCAGAGGTTGAATAGGGGAGCGCTGATGTCTAGGAGCACAACAGATAAATAGAGGTGGAAATTGGAAGAACGTGATTGACAGCACCTGGGTGAACACGAGCCAATGAAATGAGAACTTAGAAGGCGCAAGTCTGAGAGAATTCATTTCAAATTGAACAGCACTTCCACTGCGCATTCAGAGAGTTCATGGGAGGGTCTTTTCTAGATTGATTGGGCTAAGCAGATGTAGGGAAGGTCTTTCATGATAAGGGTTGGTGAAGTTGCTCTCAACAACCTGAATTTCAAGTGTCCCAAGGAGGCTGCGGATTTTGTGTGTGTATTTTGTGCTGACAACAAATTGCTCCAAGATGTTTAATAACCGGAAAAAAGTTGTTGCAATACATAAGATCAAATCGCTAAGACATTGGAAGAACGTGTTTGAATATATTCTGTAGTTTTTTTTTGAAATTTTCAAGGAACCAAACCAATTATCGATCATGAATAAACTCCATGTACTTCCAACCCCGATGAGAAGTCAACGATTCACATATATTAAAAACGAAATCAATCAACGATGAATAATAAATTTTGCTCACCTTTAAACTCTGTTTATAATTCAAGCAGCCCCCACCTATTTGTACAGAAAAGTGCTCTGATACCATTGAAACATGCAGGTCAGGGATGCAACAAGAAATCAAGAAATAACAAGAAGCTTGACAAAGAGGCAAGCAACCAAAAGAAATTACTCGATACACAGAAGGGTGAGGATAAAATTTTGCCGAAGCCATGATACGAACAGTTATGGACTTGGCTCATTACATTCGTCGCGTCCATTCTTTTATTGTTATTATGCATAAGCAAGCCTAAGGGCCCTTTTTATTCATATACTGGCCTTGGGCCCTATTTGGTTATATTTATAGGACTTGGTCACATTGATTTGGAGTGGGGGTCCTCCTATTGGGAGGGCGCACTATTTTCCCTCCAAATCTTTTTCCCTCCCTTTTTTGAATCCTCCATTTGATTCAGGGAGAGGGTATAAGTAGGGCACCATTGTATTTCTTTATTCAGTTTATGATGATTGCTCCTCTTTAGCCTCCTTAAGCATTCTCTTCCTGCTTTCTAGCTTAAGTCCTGCTTTCTAGCATAGCTAGTGAATCTTAGCTTGTAACTTGGTATCAGAGCACTTTCCTGCAGATTGGTGGAGGCTGTCCAGCGCCCTACCACCCATCACTTTCATCGATTTTTCTCCGTCATTTTTGCAGATTGGTGGTGGCTGTCCAGCGCCCTACTGCCGATCACTTTCGACGACTTCTTCATCATTTTTTGCAGTTTTGGTGGAGGCTGTCCAGCGCCCTGCTAACCCATCACTTTCGTCGATTTTTTCGGCAGATTTTCATTGTTTTTGCAGATTTGGTAGCTATTGCCCAGCGCCCTACTACCTCGTCATTTTCGACACTTTTTGTCACCGATTTGTTGTCCATTTTTTATATTGATAAGAGGCTGTCCAGCGCCCTACTACCGTCTCATTTTCAGCGGTAACCCATCACTTTCGTCGATTTTTTTGACAAATTTTCATTGTTTTTGCAGATTTGGTAGCTATTGCCCAGCGCCCTACTACCTCATCATTTTCGACACTTTTCGTCACCGACTTGCTGTCCATTTTTTATATTGATTGGAGGCTGTCCAGCGCCCTACTACCTTCTCATTTTCAGCGGTTCTTTTCACCGACTTGCTGTTCGTTTCTGCTATTGATTGGAGGCTGATCGGCGCCTTACTTCAGCACCCTTTCCAGCCTGTTTTTCAGCATATTGTGGATCTTGATAGTTGCTGCCCAGCGCCCTATTGTCTCACCATTCTCGACGGATTTCTCCATCGACTTGCTGCTCATTTTGCTGATTATTTGTCGGCTGTCTAGCGCCCTCTTTCAGCACTTTTTTCAGCTTCTTTAGCGCGAGTTGAGGATTCGGATTGGTGGCTGGTTGGCACATCTATTTTGTCATCTTCAGCTTTTACCTCTCTTTGTTGGCACTACTGATTGGACAACGGATCAGTACCCACCCAAGTATTGCTTGCACCCATTTGTACTTCCTTTTTGCACCTACTTGCTCTCTTTTTGTTCACATATTGCTCTTTTTCCAGCCCCCTATTTCCCTCTCATATTTGTTATTTTGCTGCCTCACACCCTCCTCCTTCCTTTTTCCATTTTGTTAGAACCCTTCTACTTATTGGCCTTGCACATTTGCTGTCCATTATTCTACTTTCTCAGCCCCTTATTTTCTGCTTATTATCCATCTTGATTGGCTGTTTCTGTGCCATTTTTGGTGATTTTGGAAGTTAGACTAAGTTGGGGTGACGACAAACGTCCTCTCCCTCAGGTTTTGTCTCTTCCTTAGTTCCTATGGCAACTTCTTCATCAGAAAACCCACCGCAGAGCTCTTTCGATGATTGTTTTACACATATTGATGCCCGCATGGATCATCTTGAGAGTCGTATTGATCGTGTTCTTTCTAGCCTTGAGACTATCCTACCACGAGGGGATACCATCCCCCCAGACATTCTTCATCGTCCTGGTAAAGCACCTTTATTTCCTATTTTGAGTACGCCTGCTCCTGGTTCATCTTCAGGAGGTGCTTTTGGTAGTACGTTTGGTCTCCCTTCATATAGTGCTAGTCCTTATGGGTCTCCTTTCGGGTCTTCTGTACCATCACCTGGATTTCCCTACGCACCACCAAGATTTCCTTCTCCTACTTTTTCAGGTACTCCTGAGCCCCATTTTGCTCGTAATTTTCGTGATCGCATCCAGCTTACTACTTATTCTGGTTCGTCTGACGGGAATATCTTGGAAAATTGGTTCTCTAAATTAGAGACCTATTTTCTTATATATCCCAAGACTGAAACCCAGAAAGTGCAGTTGGCCGCATTACATTAGATGGTAGAGCTCAGACTTGGTGGCGTGTTTATCGCTCTGAGCCTACTCGTGAGGGGTTATATATATGGCCCACTTTTCGTCATGATCTTCGTATGGCTATGATTGACCCACAATGGTTGGTTCGCCAACGTGATCTGTTTCGTAGCCTTCGCCATACTAGTGATTTGACTACTTATAGATCAGTTTATTGAGCTTTCCTACCTTTTTACTGATCTTCATTCTACATAGCTTATTTCACGTTTTATTGCCGGTCTTAGAGACACCTTACGATATGATGTCTCATTTTTTCGGCCTGGATTTGTGCTACACCTATTTTTGCTACACAGTCTCTCAGTGTTGAGGTTGCTCGTTCCCATTCTTTTTCCAGTTCTCAGTTTCAGGGCTTGGACTATAGCATTGGTGACTTCTCTGGACAGGCAGATTTCTATATTATTCCTTTGGAGCACTATGACATTATTTTTGGTGCAGATTGGTTTTCGTCACTTGGTACTGTTGTTGTGGATCTTTCTCATCAGACACTGTCTTTTACACATGTTGGTCGGCATCATTTACTTTCTGGTATTGATTCCTAGAGTGACTATCAGTTGGTTACCGGGAAGCAGTTTATGCGTAGCCTGCCAAAGGCTCATGATGCAGCTCTTCTTTCCATTCAGAGTACATTAGTTGCTGAATCACTTTTACCATCCGTGGGTCCTCTTACTCAGGTTGATGTTGCTCCGAATTTACAGGTTGTTGCTACGTGCCTTGTGCCTATATGCCTTGATTCACAGATATCGTATTCGGTGGTCATTCCTGGTTTCATTGATATTGAGGCCGTATACCTTGGTGGTATTTCTACTATTGCTTTTGCACCTACCTCAGATAGCCCTCCTGGTTCAGTTGTTGGTGCAGTATCTTCTCCATTGGTCTCTATATCTCCATCTCTTGAGTCCGTTATGGCCGATGTTTTTGCTAATTTCTATGGGGTCCTTCACAGGTCCACGTTTGCTGGTTCCCTCGCTATTGGTGATCAGGTTGTATCTTCTTTTGCTTTATTCCATGGATCTCTGCTTGAGGTTTGTGATCTGCCTCATGATATTTCTACGGTTCCTGACATGATTCATGAGCCTTTCGCCCTTACAGTTACACATTTTCCATCCGAGGATATTTGCCAGATGGTCACTATTACTTATCTAGGGTATTTATATGCTGGGATCTTTCTAGATGAGTATACGAGGATCCTTCAGTCTCCTTGTGTTTCTACATATAGGTTTCTTGCAATCCATGCCGATGCTATGGCTATATGGCATTCCTGGTTATTACATATAACTTGGTTTTCATTTGGACCTGTTGATTGGTGCTAGTTTTCCCATATTACTGATCGCCTATGGTGCGGATATCTCTATGATTATGCATGTGGCTCTCTATGTGTTCCTTACTGTTTTCATGCATCATGTCTTTTTAGATGATGCATTGATTTCTTAGACCTTCTAGAGCTTTTGGCATGCTGCTCTTCTCGTGATATGTGCCTTGAGGGTACCATGTGCGATTGCTACTTCTCATTCATGGGCCTTATGGATACCTTGGGCTTTTGACCATGCTGGTGCATATTTCTCCATTTTAGCTATCCTTTGTCAGGATGATCTCTTTATGCTCCATGTTTCCTGGCATATCACTTGCTTTTCCATGCTGTTACAGCGTGCATGTTATCCTGCTTATGTTCCTACTCTTTGGTGCTGGTCTTCCGATGCTGCTATCTTTTCTTGGGTCACCTTGCACATATGGTTGATGGTTACATGTATGATGCAGCTATTCGCGATGAGTGTCCATCTCTTTTTCAGTTTCCTTATTGGCTTCCCGTTGTTGATGCAGTTCTACCTTCTCGGGCTTTTTGGATACCTGGGTATGATGTCCCTATCTTTTGGGCTGACCCTCTACTAGCTTGGGCATTGCAGATACCTTGGCATTCCTAGTTGCTGCTTGATCTTCTTTTGGTTCCTTGGCATTCCTGGCCGTTCCATATTTAGCCTCCTTAAGCATTCTCTTCCTGCTTTCTAGCTTACGTCCTGCTTTCTAGTATAGCTAGTGAATCTTAGCTTGTAACTCGAACACTTGAAGAACTAATAGATCCTCTGATACGAAAAAAATTATCATTCATGAAAGAAGAATACAAAATAGACTCGAGTACCATGTGGCTTAGGTTACCCTTGCACTTGGAGTCCCATTCAAACTTGAAACTTGAAGTTAACCTATAGTTCAAATTTAACCCATGGGTCCTAATGACCTTTTAGATTGATTTTCCATGCTACAATGGATTTTTGGTTGATGGTTTTTTATGAAAGGTTACAATGAGAGGAACATTAAAACAATTCTATGTCTTTTCCTTTTTCAAGCATCTGATTTACTTATCCATTATATTCATCTTGTATGTCCTCATCATCCTGCTGATTGGAGCTGAACTTTAAACCTCGAGGAGAGGAAAGGAGGCCTTCACCAACATGGCACTCATTACAAGACACATTGATTATTGACCATGGAATGATCACATATTAATTCTGTTAGTTTAGTTGGCTTTCTACCAATGGAGATGCTTTTGTTGACCAATTAATATGGAAGTTGGTGCTGTTGTCTTTGGTATTTGATATGTTCTACACACAGGATGATTATTTCAAAGAACTGGGAGAATGAGCCCACTTTGTTAGTATTTTTGTCTTGTCTATTTATTTTTAGATTTTGTTTGCATCTTAAGGTTCATGGTGATGCTTCTTGTTCTTTTTGTTTTATGCTAATATTGTAGTTCTTTATTTGTTCTTGGTGGGTGCCATTTCTTTCTTAATCAGCAGAACTTCAACAGAATCCCAATTCTCATGGAACTCCGATAGCAAGTTTATGCTCAGGTAGTAGTAGATACCAAAGAGACTATAACTAATGCTTGCTGACTAAAACTTTCATAGTTGCATGCATGCTTTTCTCCAAGCTTTACTACTAACCCTCAATATGTCAATTTGATTCCACAATGGGACATCCAGTGTCCGAAATGAGCTCTAAGGGCAACTCCGGTTGCAAAAATTTAAACAATTTTACCTTACCCATAACTTGTTTGCAATGTCAACACCACATTTTAAACTGTGTTGTGTTTGTTATATGCAGATTAAGGTTCCCTGTTGGAACATAATTGGCATAAAATTCTCGTGATTACTAATATTGAGGGCAAGGCTGGTCCACCTTACTCCAAAGCTACACCAGTGGACTGTGTCATTTGCCTTGGGTGAGCTAGTAAACTTATTCACTACAGCAATTGTAAGTTTTGTGACCTTAAATTTAAAGATGTGAAGCAGCACTCGAATTGATGCGAATAGGTGCATTGACCTGTACAGACTTATTGCCACACTATACAACCCAGCTATTGTAGCTCGTCGGATTATGGGATGTATGAAGTAAGTTCTACTAAGCTGATATGGCAGCAACTTTTAAGATGCTTTTGGAGGATTAACATGGCTTTATTGTTGCATTCAAGTGAAATCAGATCACTGTAGAAAGTGTTTCAATTCCCCTCATAAAGGTACAGGGCCATGAATGACTTGTGGTAACTGGATCAGTCTCGTCCAAGTTAGTGCTGTTTTCATATTTCACCATAACATGTGGAAATGCTGAGTAAGAGGATACTCCCTCTAAATTACATAAGAAGTATGTGTAAAGAGGGTTGTTTGGAGGATGCACTGCATGATTTGGAGTTCATGGAACGGCAAGGTCAAATTCTTGACCCAAGAATATATTCATGTTTACTGCAGACATGTGCCAGATTCAAAGCCTTGGCATCTGGGAAGCTTGTCCATGCCTTTGCAGCCAAAAGTGGATATGAACAAGATAAAAATGTGGGGTCTAACATTATAAACATGTATGTGAGTTGTGGGAGTGTTGTGGATGCACGCAAAGTTTTTGATGGCTTATTGAAAAAAAATGCTTTCACCTGGACTGCTATGATTGCAGGATGTGCAAAACATGGTCACCATGTAGAAGCACTTACTATCTATAAACAAATGCGAAGAGAAGGTGTGATACCCAACAAATTTACCTTCGTTGGTGTTCTAAATGCATGTGCTGGACACATGGCCCTTGACCAGGGAAAGTTAATTCACTCTCATATTGTCAAATGTGGTTATGAATGTGATGTATTTGTTGCTAGCAGTCTTGTGAATATGTATTCAAAATGTGGCAGCCTAGAAGATGCGCAGAAAGTATTTGACAAAATGCCCTCAAAAGATGTGGTGTCATGGACTGTCATGATCGACGGGTACGTAAGGCAGGGATGTTATGAGAAGGCCCTTGCGATGTTTTCTAACATGCAGTTGAAAGGTGTGAAACCCAATCAATTCACCTTTGTTAGTTTGCTGAGAGCCTGCTCTGGCCTTTTTTCTTTGACACAGGGTCAATGGCTGCACTCAGAAATTTGCAAAAGTGGACTTGAGCTTGATATGTATGTGTGTACTTCCCTTATTGACATGTATGCAAATTGCGGGAGTATAGTAGATGCAAGGCAGTTGTTTGACAGAATGCCCAAAAGAGATGTAGTGTTGTGGACTGTGATGATCACGGGATATGCTAAATCGGGGTATAACAAAGAGGCACTTCATTTTTTCCAAAAGATGCAGAAAGAAGGTCTGAAAGCGGATAAGGTAATATTTGTTAGCATTATAAATGCCTGTTCTTCTCTTGCATCCCTGGAACAAGGTAGGTGGGTCCATTCTCAGTTTATAAAAAGTGGCCTTGAGAGTGATGCCTTTGTGGCAAGTGCTCTTGTCGACATGTATATGAATTGCGGTAGCATAGAGGAAGCTCGTCAAGAATTTGACAAAACAAGCAGAAGAAATGTGGTATTGTGGAATGCAATGATTGTAGGATTTGCTAAGTGTGGGCATATTAAGCAGGCACATGAGCTGTTTCAAGAGATGCAAAAACAAGGCTTCAAGCCAGATGAGGTTACTTTTATTGGGCTTCTGCATTCATGTGCCAGCCTAGCTGATCTGGATCAAGGAAAGCAGCTCCATGAAAAACTTATCCAGAGTGGCCTTAAGCCAGATAAATTTTTGGGGAGCACTCTTGTTCACATGTATGTCAAATGTGGAAGCATTAAAGATGCAGAACAAGTGTTTGAGAATATGCTCAATCGAGATGTCATTTCATGGAATGCATTGATTTCTGGCTATACTAAGCATGGTACATCTGTAAAGGCAATTAGAATGTTTCAGTGCATGCAAAAAGAAGGTGTAAAGCCCAATGAGTTCACCTTTGTTGGACTACTGAATGCATGCGCAAGCATTCTTGCTTTTGAAGATGGCAAGCAGGCTCATTGTCAGCTTCTTCAGAGTGGATTTGAGTTGAACCTTTTTGTGGCAAATGCCCTCATTGACATGTACAGTAAGTGTGGCAGGCTGGAAAGTGCACGTGTTGTATTCGACCGAATGCTCATCCGTGACACAGTTTCATGGAACTCGATGATTGCAGGTTATGCAGTGCATGGCTATTTTAATGAAGCTTTTCAACTTCTTGCACAAATGCAACAAAAGAATGAGAAGGTGGAGGGTGTGACATTAGTCTCTGTTATGTCAGTTTGCAGTCATGCTGGACTTTTGAATGAAGGTTTTCACTACTTTAAGTCAATGGATGGATGTGAAGGTATCAAGCCGACAGTAGAGCATGGTGGCTGCATGGTGGACTTATTTGGCCGAGCAGGCTGCCTAGGCGAGGCCTTGCACTTTATCAACAATTCACCTTTTGAACCAACTGTTGAGCTGTGGATTTCATTCCTTGCGTCTTGTAGAGGTCAGGGCGATCGGGTTTTAGCTGAACATGCTGCGGAACAGATTCTTCGATTGGATCCAAACAATGATGCTGCGTATGTTTTACTTTCAAATGTCTATGCTGAACATGCTGAGGACCAGTTCTACGTAGTCAGAGAAACAACGCGAGATACTCCTGGCTTTGGAAACCTGTCACTTCCTTTGCAAAATCTGGTACCTGAGGCTCCATGCAAACAATCACGTGATCAAACATAAAAAGCAAGGTGTAATAAGCTGAAATGATGTTTTGAAAACTTCATCATCTGCTGAAGTGGATGCAAATCTCAGTTCAGCTCTCTATGTATCATGGTTCCAGTCCACGCATTCGTCCCAGTCCACCATGCATGCTGAATCAAGGACTTTCACTGTTTTGAAGGTTGCACTGAATGGTGAGGCTGGTTTCAGGGGTAAATTAGTAAGAGAAGCCATCATTAGCTTGCATGATCATCACATGGCAAAATACCTTGGGAAGAAGCCCTTCAAAAAATATTTATACAGGTCATAAGGAAGACACCTATTCGCCTACCTGTACACAATTGCTTGACTAGCACAATTTTGATGTCAAGAGGTGTTAATGGAAGCAGCTCTTGGCTTCACTTACGGCTGCTTTGAGTTAATAACTTTCACGTATTACCATTAGCAAGACAAAGCTTGTTAGCCTGACGCTGTATCTACATGTGCTGTTCACTTCTGGCAAATGCCCATGGGATCACAGAGAATCGAACCCAGGCAGGCCCACAACTGAAGCCTGATACACCAACTCACCATGTGTGGCAAGATGCACTTTTGGCAAATGAAGAAATGCCATTTACACTTCTTCCCGATGTGAAGCGTTTGCGGCTCGGTTTATACAGTTTTAGTAGTGGCAAACTGAAATCAATGCAGAATCCAAGGCGTTCTCAGTCTTTTGAATTTAGAGAGAGATTTTGGGTTAGATCTTTCTTCATATTTGAGATATCTAATGAGCTCTTTGACTACCCATTTTGCTCCCGCTAAGTGGAGCTCATGGGCCAACCGGAAGATCAGGCTTGAAATTTGACGGGCAGACCTACCTTTCCATTAGAAGGGATTTTTTTATCTTCAACTTTCAAATGACATGTTTCCATGTGTGTTTGAATTACATCCTCCAAATTCACATTCCTTCTTGCTTGCTACAAGAGCAATGTGTGAGAAATATCAACGGACGCAGACATGGGCAAATCTCAGTGTAAGTCATCATAGTTCAAGGGACAAAATTTAAAAAATGATGGACGTAAACTGCCAGCACTTAATGAGCTTCTATGCAGTTCTTAACAAGTGCAACTTTTACCATGTCTTAATAACTAGCAGTTCGTTGGCTTAACTAGAGGCTAAAAATAGGTCTTCAAATCTGCAAGTCATTTATGGGAACAGAGCAAAACTGACCCGAGCAAAACTGACCCGTTCAGTTGTCAGAAGGGCACATGAGGTATTTTCTATCCTTCTTTGTCTTAACCAATGCATATGACTAGCCGTGCAACTATCGTAGATAAATATAATTCTTATCACACAGGCTGCAATGAAGAACAAGAATTTAATTAGACTACTATGATGATGTATGGTTCCTTGGGCTTCATCAATCACGTTTGGATCCATATAATGATATAAATTGCATATGAGGGTTGATCTGGTCATTTTATTGTAGGACAAAGGACCTGTTTGTATTTCTAGGAGGGTGATCTAATTGGGGAACTTGACCTTAGTTGGAGTGAAAATTTTAACCAGAAACTATAAATACTTGTGAATGGGTGGTCCTTGTTTGGTAGCTTTTAATTACTAGAATTTTGTGAGTCTTCCTTGACAACCCAGTGGAGCAATATTCATTAGTAGGAGGGCATTCACGGTGTTTATGGTCATCTGTTCTTGATATTTGTGTAGGAGAATCAATATTATTTGACAATTCATCGGTCAATTGCTCTATTGTGCATGATACCTAGTGAACGCATTCATATGGGATGCATGTTTCTTTGATGCCTTTACTATCTTAGGAATAGTTAGTATACAAGAAAATGACTGCATTAAGTTCTTTTATCTTGTATCTCGATGTTCGTGTGAGAAAAATTGCACTCAAGACCCTGAAGTGAGGAACGGAGCGATCAACAAACATGCCACATTATGAAGGCTAAATATGTTGAGCATTGAAACCTTCAACAACAATTTGTATGTATCAACATTGTGTTAGTAATGGAGGTACAGCTTCAGTTGTAGATGTGGTCGTTAAGGTGTCAATGACGGCACAGACATAAAAGAGAAAGTTGTAGAGTTTGAGGAGCGTGGTGAGTGTGGATATGGCAACAGTTGCTCTACACGGTGATGGCAATGTCATATATCGCAGAACTTTTGAATGATGTAGATTAAGTAAATAATCTAGATCCTATCAAAGAATATATTGATATTTAGGATAGTTTGCAATTCATTGGAATCAGTCATGTAGCTAGAATAATTCAGCTGAATTATCGGTGGCATGAAGTGGTAGTCTGAAGCATATTCCTTAATTACTCTCATCAGTGAGCATATTACTGATGTTTTGATGAAGAAAACGAGCAATCTGCCAAGGAGCGGTCAACTAATTTGGTTGCCCTTAAATTTGCTAAGGAGTTACAATATGTGCATGGTGGTTCATCTTCTGATGAGCATTCCACTTGCTCTCAAAAAGGAGGTACAAACACTCTAATATATTTTCACCGAAGCATCTATGGCTTATGCTGCCAGAATAGTAGAGAGATCTTTCATACACAATCAAAACCCAAATTTTGGAGGACTTCAGTGCCTCTAAAGCCAGACTCCCAAAGAATGTTTTTGGAACTGAATAGATTTTTCTATGTCTGTCTGTTGACTCTATTCTACCTTAACAAAAACACATTAGCAGGGGTCTGTTCATCTCCTTAGGCTTTGTTTCACATCTTCAGGATGGACTGAAGCTTTGTGTTTTTGGATGGGGGACCGACGAGTTCCGGATGAGAATAAAAGCCATTTCTGATTATATTGCATGCATCCCATGTCTGGGTGAAAGAGCTACGTCAGCCATCAGCAAGTGTTCATTGCTTAAACTGAAAACACTGTTAACTTTCAAATACAGCCCATGGAACTTACTTCATGAGTAAAAGTTTACTTCAAGTTTTTTGAGTTACAATAAAAATAAATTCCAGAGGCACAGAATTTACCTGCCCGGTAACCCATGAAAATCGATAACCAGAAATTTACAGGCCCATAAAGATTTGACTGTTGGTAGATCTTTTGGTTTTGTGAATCAAGATATCATAGAAAATGATGCATGAAAACCATTTACAACCCATCATACGATCTATGCAAGTTTGAAATTGTGGTTTTAACATTGCTAATCATGGTTGGTACTTATAGACACTTCGGTTTTTCCCAAAATTCTCAATCTCAAGTTAAGGATAAATTTTGCAAGATACTTTATGAAAAAGGTTTGTTGGAATTCCAGATACTTGTCGTTTGTTGCTTGGTTTCTTCCACTCATTTATTCTGGACTTAGTTCTTAATTTTTTTTTATCGTGCTTCAATTTGTATACATTTTTGCTTGTCGAAGTGTTCATGTATTTTGTCTAATTTTTGTACTATCCCCAAGTTTTGCTAAGGATAGGACCTTCGGTGGAAAAATTCATTTGCAGCTAGTTTAGGATTTTCTATGGTGTTTTTAGTCTGAAATTCATATATCTCATTTTGATAAATTTTTGGTAGCAGAACTGCAAAAACAGAAGTGGTATGAGCAAAACAAAAAAGATATTATAAATCTATTCAATAAGATTTTTACCTTGTGAAGATTAGGGAACTCATGCTGTTGACAAAGCCAATGACTTTTCTCCTTGTTCTATATGCACAAACAACTTAACATTATTTGGGAAATGAACCATAAGACAAATGTAGTTATTTTGTAGATATATTGTAATTGTCATTCTTATTGTTTGCAAGAGCATTTACACCTACTCTCACCAACTTAAGCCTTTTCAAGCCATATGAGTGAGCTGAGCTTATTAAGTTTTTCATTCTATAAATTGATGTTTTGACTATGAAATTTGATAGAATAATTATATTTTATTTCCTATAAGTGGTCCCTCTCCATTCCATTCAACGTTTCCCGATTTATATGGAATGCTTAAGCGAGCTTTTTAAAGAAGATTTTTTTGAAATAACTAGTATAAGAAGCATTTTCATAACAGATACATGGAAGCACCAAGTTAGTGCGAAGAGAATAATATTGAAACAACACAAGATTGATAAATATTGAAAATTGAAGTTATTTTGGTTATTCAAATTCACACTTTGCCTCCTATAAGTAGTCCAAAATTCTTTGTTCATTTGTATTGTATCATCTAATGTAGTTCATGCATTGAAACAGTCCAACAATAGCAAAATGAAAAAATTTAAGAGAATTTGGTAGGGCTTGAGTGTGATCTTATAGAATGCAATCAAGCTAGCTCCCCTCATTGTTTTTGACAATTTAGTTTTTCGAAAAACCTTCTTATTTCCAATTTTGCATTTTGCACCTTTGGCAAGTATTAAGGGTGATGTTGTAGCCCATTAAATTGACATAAATTTAGAAAACCTTCAAAAGGAGGAATCATTTCCATGCAATTTGTTTGCAATCTTAATATATTTTCCATCATATGTCAAAGACTTACTAAATGTAGAAGAAGTTAGAGGAAACTCACCTTCATTTTGTAATTATTTTGGATGAATAAACCAAAATCAATGCTCTGTAGGCTTTTATCAATTTATATAGAACTAAGGCATGCATGCCCACATTTTCACTTGTTATTTAAAAGTATCCCCAATTGTAAGCGTTGTAATCGCATGACTTCTGTGAAATTGCTTATAGTTTAAACATTTCAAGTTGAAAATGCACATTTGGATATGCAACCATCGATGTGTCCAAAGCTGCGAAAAATGACTTCACTTTGCTTGCCATAATGTCTGATACACCTACAAAATCATATTAGTTGCTCTATGTTAGATAGCATATGATAGACTAAGAAAATGTCTCATCATGTGAATCTCTTTGAAAATGTTTACTATGCTAAATACAAATAGAAATCAAAGCACACAGTTACAATCAAATAACAAAGAATCAACAACATATGTTTATACTCATCTAATACAAATGAAACAAACATTTACTAATAATGGGTTGCCACATAAGTCCCAACATTAAATGTCAATGTATGTCCTTGAAGGCCATTGATTGGTAGGTTGAGAATTATTTTTGTTACTTGGTTAAGCTAGCCAATTCATAGCAAATAGTTTAGAAATTTTGTTTCCCAAGCAAGAACAAAGGTCAATATAGTTTGTTCTCCAATGACTCTTGGATAGAAGAAGCTTCACTCATAAACTCAAATTGTTATTGTTTGCATGCCCATTATTAAAACAAACATTGAAACTATGACCAAATTGGCCTATGGGACCACATGGACATATATCAAATATCGCAATTTACAACACTACTCAAAATCGACTCAAGATTAATAGTAGCTTCAAGTATGAAACTACCAAAAGCATATTTAAATTTTCATGAAGAAAAAGCTATGAAGAGTAAGTAAGCTTGTTGGAAACAAAAGTGTGTAATGTGTATGAAGATCTTAAAGAATGATAGGCTTTTGAATCTTTATTATATTCAATGAAAAGACACTTTGTAGACTTATCATCAAGCTTTTTAATCATTTCATCAAGTATCCCTGCAAATGTTATAGTGCCAAACTTGGATTATGAGATGCAAAACACATGGTTGGAACTTGTAAGAACTTCCTATGGGATTTTCCCCTTTACTACCATAGTTGGACTTCTGTTTTTCAAGTAAATAGTTGTCTATACAGTTGGGACATTCTATAGGAGTGCAATTTATGTGATTGTGATTCCATTTTGCTAAGAAGCGTAAGAAGTAGTTAATTGCCTTTCAGTAGAAGAAGAAGAAGATGCAGCTAAAGGCTACAAACAAGTTCAAGGTCATATTGACTACAACAAGACTTTCAGTCTGGTAGTTAAATTACAATATCTCAGAACTCTGTTTGCACATGCTGCTATCAACAATCTTGAAATCTATCAAATGGATGTCAAGACAACATTTCTACATGGAGAAATCCAAGAAGAATTCTATATCTCATAGCCTGAGGGATATGAGTTAAAGGGCCAAGAGCATAAAGTCTGTAGACTGCATAAAGCTTTGTTGGATGTGATTGATAGATTTTTTTAAGGTTGAGTGCATAGCAGGGATATGTAATTTAGAGTGAGTTGGGAGCCTGATGCATTTGCATTTTCAGATGATCTGCAAGTGTTTTGCATATAGTTTCATAAAAGTAAATCAATTAATCAAGCATGATCTAGGCTGGTCAAAGGATAGTCCACTTGGTAACTAAGTGTTATGTAAGTTTCTCCGTAAAAAAGGCATATATTACTTGGAATTGTACGATAGGTTATTGAATGAAGGATTTGGGTAAAGAGCATCTCCAATGTGCGATCCATGGTGTTAGTCATGATGATATAAATAAGAGAAGAGATGAGGACATTAAATATGGAGCGTCAGAGGTGAAAAATCGAGTCATGTTGACTCCAACTAACTTGTTTGGGAGAGTGTACATCTTTTCACTCTTCCACATGAAATCTAGGCTAAATAATACACTCCCACAAGTGTTGCTAGCAATGTTAGGGACTGGAAAATATTATCCAAGAACAATGTGCGTGACTCCATACCAAGGGAAGGAATAGACATTACTATAGAGATGCCATCGGTGGTAACATTGGATGATGTAATGTTAATTTTCTTTCCGAAGAATTAGTCATATCTTTTACACACCTCTTTCCAACATGGTATCAGAGCGTTGATTCCTTTTCAAGGCCTAATACCATATTAGAGCTTAAGCTCTTATACTTGATATCTTTCACGATATCAAATTATTCTTCAGTTCAAATCAATTTGTTTTGGTATCAGAGAATTGAATTCCAATTGCGCAGCAAGATATCTCTCTTAACATCGTCAGACTAAAGTTCCAAATGGATTCTTAAAATAAAGTTGGTCTTATCGCAAACAAGTTGAATGGATTTATCATTTATGGAAATTTAAGATGAAGACCTTGCTAATTGCCATCGAGTTGTGGGATGTTGTTACGAGTATTGAAGTAGATTTTCGATATTTCAATTAGTGTGTGCCAAAGTTTGATAGGTTGCTTGCACATACAATGAATAGAGAAATTGAAGGAAAGAAAGACAACTATGACATGTCTGGCCCAACAAATGGTGATTATGATGATGAAGGGTGCGATATACAAGCCAATTAATCAAACAAAAATGATTCTGGATATGTGGAACTTAGTGACTGTGAGTTTGAAACAACTTAAAGGGTCTTTTTTTAAGTGCGGCAAAATGTTTTTGTTTTTAAACTTGAGGAACATAGGCTGTCATGCAAAATCAAAACAAAAAACTTGTTGGTGGACAATATTTTGGACAATATGACCATGAGCTTTTTTGTAGTTGAATTGCATCAATTGTGGCTGTTACAAATGTTGTTTTATGTTAAAATTAGGTGACTTGTTAAAATATGTTTTAGGAACCTGATTTATGAAATATTGTTACATAAATGTACTTGAATATGTGTCGTGTTGCTTTCTGAAGTGTCATTACATACATTTCATTTCCCATAGTTATAGTTCATGCAATTACTTAGTTATATATGTGTTTTAGTGGCTAAGAAGAAGGTTTTGATTGATAAATACTTGTTACAACTAACAAGGAATTACTGATGGATGTGTTTGCTGATTTATTTATAGTTTATTTGTTAGGGTTAGGCACTGTTCTGAAGAAAAGACGAATCCTGCATTTTCATTGGGCCACGTGTGCCCTAAAACGTCAATGACAAGTAGTTGAAGGGCATAGTTGAAGGGACGAGCAGTTTTTTGGAAAAGAGGCTGAAATTTCGTAGAGAGATAAAGATCTAGAAGTTTCGTTTCGCAGAGAGGAGATATATATGCGTGGAGAGAGAAAGAGAGAGAGAGTGCTGAAGTGCGAGCGTGATCCAAAGTGGAGAGTTTTTTTTAAAAAATAGGGTTTTCTTAGGTTTACACTTTTTTTTAGGGTTTTAGATTGATAAATAGCCATAATGTGAGGTGTTGGAGAGAGAGAGAGAGAGATTGATTGAGCCTTCATAACACAATTTATGCTCAAAGTTTTGTAATGGTACTCCACTCTCTCATCATCTCTCAAACGAAATTCTGTGGATCTGGAGTCGCCAGTCACTGGTTTCAAACTTTAACCAGGTACAGCTTTTTCAATTTCAATCCGACGGCTAAAACAGATGCCACTCATTTCATCACGTATCACAGGAGTTCAATGAGCCTTTCAGCTGAAGCCAGTTACCAAATCCACGCATCATTTTGAAAAGACAAACCAGCCAGTCGGCCCTTCAGCAGAAGCCACGCTGTTAGCAACCACCTCCTTTCGCATGCAAATCTTCCAGAGATTTCTCCTCTCGCTTTTCCAAGCAAATGCTACCATATCTGTCTGTTTTAATGCCATCGATTCTCGGCATAAAGTTTCTTCATGCCTTTACAGACATGGATTCTATGGTTTCTATGCAGTATTTCAGCAGATCTGCAAACTTTTTACGATTCAATCGCAAGCAAAATATCTATAAAAGGCATGTACAAAGCTCTGATGGAAGATTGAAGGCTAAAGTAGAAGGAATCGCAGACAAAAGCTTCTTTGGTATGACAAGTTTGATTTCATCAGAGCAACTGAGGATGCGTGATTGTGCTTTGTCAGATAAATGTTGTCTTAGGAAAAACTTGTTCATAAGACACTTTGAATCGTCCAGTTCACGGGGACGTATCATTTTGCCGGCATGTGCATTGCTGTCACTCAAACGTAAGGTGAAATCGTTACCAACGTTATCTCGATATCAGCGATGGAAAGATATGGCTGTCGGCAGGCTGCTCAAAAATACGACAATTAGTCTAGTCAAGTTGCGTACTATTTACAGGAATATGCAGGCAAAACAGAAACAAAAGCGCAGGTACATAGTTTTCCTTGTGATTCCTTACCTGTAATATCAGATCAAACGAAGTTATTCCCGCATCTTTGAAAGATTTTTGGACATTTCATTGGACAGCTCTTCCTTTCTACGCAAACGTGGACTATCGTCGGAAGATCGAAATCTTGTGTCCTTTATAGCAAAATGTAAAGCACTCGTAGATTTTTTATCATAGCGTCAACTAGAGAAGTTCGGGCCTTAACTATGTACTTCACTGAAGTAGGAATGGCGCATTATAAGCCATTACCATGAAATGCTCGGTTGCCTGTGATTTTTTTAAGGTGATTGTTCAACCTCCGTTGTTCAGCTGCCTGTCAAATTTTGCTTTGGTGAGTAAACCTCTAATAGTAAACAACAATCTCTAACAGTAACATCACAACTATTTTTCTGTCCCTCTAGGCTTATTCTAGACAAGAATTTTGTCTTTCAAGGTTCAGGCTAAGGCTGGGAAGGGCTTGTTATCTTATTTGCAATACATTTCTTGATTTTCTGGTCTTCAGTTTTGCTCTCACGTAGTTGACAGCTATTATTGGGGTTACAAATGACATGTCTTGGTTCTTTCTGATCAGCAAAAAGCAACCTCGAAAGCGTCTGTTCTGAAGTGTAGTGATGAGCCCCTTACCAACATGAATTCAAGTGACCAGATTGTACAGCTAATCTTCAGAACTAGAGACATAACATCTAAGGAACATGAAGTCTCTAGAGGTGTTGGTTATTATTTAGGCTCTGCTGTCCTTTCTAAACTATAGAGCCTCTTACGTTTCAGAGAACAGAATAAGGCGAATTTCTCACCTCTCCACCTGGCAAGAAAGAACAGCGAACGAAAATCCAAATAGGGCAATAGAAAAGCTGAACACATGCAATATGAAGATCAAACACCCTCTGATCATTCTACTTGATATTGCTGGTCAGTTTAATGCTTGGTTGTTTTCTGTGTTGTCTGTTTTGCTGCATTTCAATGCGGGACAGAAAAATTGTTGTCAAGAGATGCTGGTGGGGATTGGGACTTCGCTGCCTGCTGGTGGTAGGCTTGTGTTTATTTCTACAGATCCCCATGGGGAACTGTTTGGCCCCAACAGGATCACAAGCTTTGGATTGTTTTGATGCTGTGAACTACTATAAGGGCACGGAAGGATTGAAGGGCAGAGCACTTAAGCTGAAGTTGCACAAAATTGTGGATGGTCATCTTGCTTTATCCTATGCCCAGGTAGCTTTCTTCACCGTTGCTTTTTGCAAAGTTCCTCTTGGAAAGTGTTTTTGTGACTTTTGGATGATTTATAGCACATCCCAAATTGCTAGATGCTTTATGCTACAGCAATGGATTGGCAATCACAAAGCTCTATTGGGCCATTAGAAGTGTTTTGAGATGACTGAAGATTTCTAAAAGCCAAATTGGGACCTGCCAATAGGGGAAGAATGACAGGTTAGGTCATAGAACAATAATAGTGAGCATATAGAGTGCTTTATAGTGATAAGCCAAGCATAAGGAAGAGAGTATACTTGATGTTGAAAGGATGTAAATGCAAAGGGAAAAGCATATTGGTCTTAGAATTCAGGGCATCTAGAGTATTCCTGTGGTAAGAGATCAAATGGGTAATTGCAAATAGGTAAGTTGGTAATAGTGAAAGAGCATGGGATATTACATCACTCTTGGTGTATCATGATGTTAAAATGGAAGGTTTGGAAAAACTGAAGCCATCAAAATTGACAACTATTAATGTCTTTTTGAGTAAACAGAGCCTAAAGACTGATGGCCAAATGTGTTGCTGACCTCACTATTTCAAAGTGATCACAATGGCCAACAACTTATTTTTGTGAATACTTTAATGAACTTCCTAAGAGCAGAGTTTTTTGGAGTCCTTGGCGATCACTATTATTTCTGGGCATAAAATGGCTATAATTGCAACATAATCAATGTTAAATTTTGCTTCAAAACCTGGGAGGCACATGATAGGAGCTAAGGTAGTGGAGTCATTAATTATCCAAAGGAGGACTAGCACTTTAGGTCCTAGACAAATGGGTTTTGTTACAAAATTAATCTATAAGGGGAGAAGTGAATGTAGCAAAAATGAGGGACAGAATGACATAAGTGTGTAGCCAATCCTAGAGACACTGGAACATCATGAGGATCGGCAAGTAAAGTCTGATGTAGTAGTAGAAGTGCCAAGTGATGTAGAAGTAACCATTTGGAGGGTGAAACTCGATCGTAATTACTGGAGCCTTTCAATTTGAAAAACCATAACAGTTTATCATTTGAGTTTTATTCTTGATTGGACTACATGTGCAGTAGGCCACCTTGCTTGTGACAATGTGACCCCTTCATCTTTGGTTTCAATTCACTTGAGGAGAGAGAAGATCTCAAAATTATTATTGTGAGAGACCATCTCTTGAGCTGCAATGATATCTCTTGTGCTTCAATCATTGTGTTCTCTCAAACTTCAATCTGTCGGGGATTCTAGAGAGAGATTTGGCCAAGCTTGCCTTTTCCATATCTCAACCTCTGCCCACTACCTTGCTTCAACTAGTTCAGATTTCCTCACAAAATCTGTCTACGCCTCTCATAGAGCCACTTTCACAAAATCACTTGGATCTTTGGTCCAGCCTACCATCAAGTTGTACTAGAAAGGCAATGAAGCCTTTTGTAGTGTCACAATTTCATCCAGGAAACAAGAAATTAGCTAGTTAAAATTTAAGAAGTCAAGAGGAAATCCTAACACTCTACCTTGACATTAGAGTGCTCGCACACATGCATTTTGGCCTCCTATTGCTCTCTCCACCACCTTCACAATCTCCAATACAAATGTGCCCTACATTTGGCTACCGTGACACTTATAAAAACATTCCAAAATTTCCATTCCTGAACACTCCACACTCGGAACGACGTTTTGATGCAATTAAGACCCTAACTTCTATTTATGAGGATAAATGTTTTCTTGAAGGGGAAAGTGTGTCATGTCACTAACAAACTCAGGTTGACAGGTTAATTAGCCATTGACTCTAGGTCAAGAGCAGCTTAGTAAGGGTTAAAGGACTAACATTTATTATTTATAGTTTAGGCTATGTTGACCTGGGACCATGACTTGGGTAATTACTAAGTTTAGCTAGGCACATGCACACATCCTTCATCATTCATGGACTAAATGGATAGTACTGAAGATCTCCTACCTGTGTTATACATTTCCATCTTCCAATGACATTTGACATGTGAAGACTTTACCACTAATACACATCAACGGTTTATCGTAGAGTACATCAAATATCAAATCCCTAAGCAGGTATCATACAATGAGTTTCCTTGGGCAAATCGTCAACTATTGTATTTCCGTCAAAAGTTTCACTTTTGGTGAATCCTCCTACATAAGCTTGAAAGTATGCACTGGGATTAATTTTTTATGGTTGGCACATGGGTTGGTGTGTGCATGGTATATGTTAGGGCTAGTTGAGAATAGGCATGGATGATGATATGTCATTTCCGATTCCCTATTTCATAAATGAGAGTTATTGTTTTCTAAAATTCAATAATATTGAGGCTAAAGGCCATTTTGTGAATGTAAGTAATGCTGAATATCTAATTCCATATGCAGATAATAATAATTATGTTCATTTACACTCTTCTGTATTTGATCAAGTAGCTGGACAAATAAATACAATTGTGTGAATAAATATAATAACATGAATGTTTGTATGAAGTTGTATACATATTTTATGTTTTAAGAATGAATCTCTCTCTCTCTCTCTCTCTCTCTCTCTCTCTCTCTCTCTCTCTCTCTCTCTCTCTCTCTCTCTCTCTCTCTCACACACACACATAAAACATAAATGAAGATATAACGTTATTTGGATAGATGGATTATCTCATGGTCTGAGGTTTATATTGGGTCAGCTTAGAGTCTCATCACACCAGCTTATGATTGAGACTGGACGCTTTCAGAGTACACCACGAGAGGAGCGGATTTGCCCGATGTGCTCATTATCCGAGGTAGAGTCCGAGGAGCACTTCTTATTCAGATGTCCATCATACTATGAGATTATAGAGCGATATCATTGTCTTTTTCGAGATGCACCCATCACTCTACGATCGACCATAGCATATGAGGATTCATGTTGTGTGGCACTCATGATCAAAGAGATGTTACTTCTGCGACAGGATCTACATCAACCAGTCCAGTCTAGTCACCTTGAAAGAAAGCTTCAGATCACCTCCTTCTTTTCTCGTTGGAGATTAGGACATGATCCAGAGTCAGAGGATAGTGAGACTGATGATGACTCCGGACACAGAGACGTGAGACAGTGTATCACCCAAATTCCTGTTGGTTGTAGGATCACTGATATGAGGAGAGACACACTACGCAGACGACCTTCTAGACGACGTCATCAACACACCTTACCTCCAGCTACAGTCCCCATTACATCTTTCTTTAGTGGCAGCAGGATTTGATTGATGGAGCTTATGATTCTTTATGACTCTATTACAAGCATATACATATTTACCAGCACCCCCATCATTTTTAGCTACTTGATGGTGTTTTTAGTAGCTACATTTCATTTATGATTTCTTTATTGTTATCGGGGACATTTTACAGACTCCTATTTGCACCACACACTTGATATGTACTTTTTGTCTTATATGCCTTTTGGCATGGAAAAGATGTTAATAAAGCTTTCTCTCTCTCTCTCTCTCTCTCTCTCTCTCTCTCTCTCTCTCTCTCTCTCTCTCTCTCTCTTAGCTATCGGTCAATCGGAGATGGTTCAAAAGAGATACGATGACCTAGAAACAAGTTCATCGACTGTATATGTCATTGTGGAGCTGGTTTCAGGTTTGGGTAGTATACATCTGGGATCTAGAAATATATGAGATCATATTGCAAACAAGCATTGCCAGAGGACAAACACAAACATCTGTAACGAATTTTCATGTCAGAAAAACATGGACTTCAAAATAAGTAGTGAAATTTTTGTAGATATGATTCCTAAAAGTTAATACAACTGTGAAAAATATCAACTCAGACCTCCAAGTTTAAACATGCTGGTATGCTCGACGTATGCTTTTAAGTTCATAACCTTGTGCTGCAAAAAACAGATCACCCCAAAGAAAAACACATTATCAAACATGCTTGAAATAAACATTTTAAAATGGTTTAAAGATCCCACAAACACCTTATTTTTTGCAATGATGTTGAAATAATTTTTGATAAGTTGAAAAGTTTGTCAGCTAGCATATAGACGGGCAAAAATACCGTCGATTTCAAAGTCAAAACTCCTATAATTTTATTTGTAGTATGCCTTGTTGCATGAACTTTCCAGGTATGGGATGCCTTGAAAATATTGGATGCTGCTGACGAAACAAGTCTAGGAATCCCCTCAAAAGTGTGAGTGTTGTCAACTCAAATTATTTCCTTACAAAGGTTCTTCCAATATCTATACTGTTAGTGCTCAAATCAGATTGTGAAAATCCTAAAAGATGCTCATAGTGGAAACGTAGGACATGCTATTTATGACAGTCCTTCGTGAATGCCTTCATATGTGATCAACCACTTTTTGTGGTCCTTTTTGTGTGGTGTCATATGTTGTGAGGCACCAGAGCCTATATACTAGTTTCTTATGATTTGTTGAGAAGATGGTGACATTGAAAATGAATGCAGATCACCTTTATCTTGTGGATTCTCCACATATTTTGTTGGTTGTCTCCTTGGGACTTTCTTCTTCAGATTTGCTGCCTTCTTCTTGCATTGAAAAGCAAATTGGCCCTACTTTGCGAACATGGTCACAATTGCCTTGACTTCTTTGAGGAACTTGAAACTTGATCTGCTAGATTACTTGAAGTAGTGCTTGCTTTAATTCCAAAAATATGCCTATTTGCTATCTTAGGCACAGTCAAAGACTTTTGCATGTTGGCACCTAAGTTGCATTGAAACGACGTTTTGGAAGGTCGGAACACGAAAAAAAAATTTACAGCCTTAAAACCCGAGTAGGAGACACAAGCTAGGAGCAATGGTAGGTTTCAAAATCTAGGGAGTTCTGTTGTACGCGAGTTGTCATACCTTCTCACTGATACTGATATCAAAGCCAAAGCTTGCATGCTGAAAACCTAGTGTTGAAGGAGTACTACAAAGAGTGGAAATCAAACCTCGTGAGGATCAAGTTGTGTCACTTTGAAGTTTGGAATTTGGATTAAGCTTGCTTCAGTTACCAATAATTGTCCATTCCATGTGTTAAAGAACATAGTTTGCATGTTGTGCAACAAGGTACAACTCGGTAAAAGAGTCCCCAATGGGACTTAAAGATCTGCTATAAAACCTTCCAAGTGCATGGATACTAGTTGCATAATCATAGAGGGTAGATGTAGAAGGGTTCTTCAATGTAACATGTTATCAATGCTTTGTGTGTTTGAAAAATGTGGCAAAGTGAACTTGGTTCTTATGCAATTATGTGTATCATTTAGTATTCCTAATGCCTAATATCTATCATTGTTTTTTGAACTTTCTAGGCGTTTTTCCTTTTATCTAAGTCACCAAATAAATCGACAAAGAAGACGTAGGAAAAAAAAACATTTCGTCAAAAAAACTTAAAATTTTGGCACAACATATTTCGGAACGTGATCATAACTCTACGTTCCATAATGCGATGTTGGTACTCTGCCAACTTTTGTTCTTTTGTCTCTCGTAAAGTTTTTCCTTCTTGTAGTAAGTACTTGCTCTTGAAAATCATCCATCTCTTAAAAGGAAAATTTGCCTTCTTAGCTCCTTGTACCATTTAGCCCTTCAAATAAGGGTCTTCTTTCTCTTGTAGATATGGTCATCACAAAGTTTTGGTAAAAATGAGAGATTGTTGAGGGTAATAGAAACAAGATCCGTATTGGGATTCTTTCGCCAACAACAACTAATTAGTCTCTAATGTCTTTGATCAAGAGGCATTGATGAATTAGAAATGGAATCCCTGAGGTTCAGTAAAGGGAAAGAAACCATGGAAGTTGAAGAACATAACAATATGCCGAAGAACTCGACGAATTGGTTACCAAGGAGCAGTTTCTCCATTTGGTAACAAAGGTGTATGAACTGAAGTTGGTTTTAGCCAATTTCAAGTCCAGTGTGGACGACTCGTTTGCTGAACTCAAAGGCTTGATTTTGAATTCCGTGAAAGGAAGCCTTCCCTCCACTTCTCAGTTGGCCCCTTCTCCACTTCCATCAGTTGCAAGTGAGCCTATGCAGTCTCACCCTAGTGTCTTTGAAGACTCAAAGCCTCCTACTTTTCTCGGGGAAGAGAAGCATAGAAACACAAATATTCTACACACCTTCCTCAACAAATGGAAGAACATTCATGCTCTTTAAATAGACCTCTGACCATTTGCAAGCTATTGAGACCAGTCTTTCCCTAGGGCCCATGGCCTATAAGTGGTGGTTAAATCTCCAAGAGACTGGGCAGACTCCCCGTTCATGGAAAGCTTTTGAACGGGGGAAATTCAATACAGTAGCAAATGCCCTTAGTAGAATGCCTATGATAAACGAGCTGAGTTTTGCTCAGATTCGTAGTGAGTTACTCGAGTCCTTGAGAGAGAAGTGCCAGCATGATGCATTCTTCTCTACTATTTGGAACTCAGTCCAGAGCAGACAGTTACAGACTCCAGAACCAGTTCCCGAGGCTGGTGCCAGTTCATCCAAGGATACGGCAGCTTCCGTTGAGGATGATGAGTCCGAATATACGTCAGATGACGTTGAGGACTCTGAGCCTGTATTACCCAAGCAAACCCCAATGGTGGGGTCAGTTGGCTCAAGGATTCAAATGGAAACAGTATTCCATTCAGGATGAGTACTTGCTCTATAGAGATAGAGTATGTATCCTCAATTCAGAGGATTATAGGCAGCAGGTCCTATATGAGTGTCATGACAGTCCTAGTGTGGGACACCCAGGCATTCAGAAGACCTATGAGCTTCTTCGTAGGCAATTTTTCTGGCCCAGTATGAAAAAGGACGTCCAGCAATATGTAACCAGTTGCCAGAAATGTCAAGTAAATAAAGCAGAGCGTTTAAAGGCAGGAGGGTTGTTACAGCCCTTAGATATACCAACTAGTAAATGGGAGAGTATTTCCATGGATTTTATAGTAGGGTTGCCTAAAACCCAAAAGGGTAATGACGCTATATGGGTCACAGTTGACGGTCTGACCAAAATGGCTCACTTTATTCCGACCAAAACAACCGTTAGAGCTCCAGAGTTAGCGAGTTTGTTTGTAGATGGGCTATTTGAATTGTACGGTCTACCTTCCAGCATAGTCAGCGACCGGGACAGTAAGTTTAATGGAAATTTTTGGAGGGCAGTATTCCATCATCTCCATACTAAACTTAACATGAGTACTACCGACCATCCACAGACGGACGGTCAAACAGAAAGAGTAAATCAGGTGCTGGAGGATATGCTTCGCGCATACGTTAGCAAACAGCAGACTAATTGGGAGGAATATCTCTCAATACTAGAGTTTGCTTATAACAGTCTCAAACATTCAGCTACGGGATACAGCCCATTTATGCTGATGTACGATTTTCAGCCACGCTCACCCACAGCTTGTAGGGCTTAAACAAGGAAAAGTTGAAGTAGCCAGAAACTTTTTAGAAGACCTAAACCAGATGATAGAACATGCTAAGCGTAACATTAGGCAGTCCCAGGATCGAGCCAGGCATTATGCAGATCCACACAGCGGGATGTGCAGTTCTCCGCTGGTGAGAAAGTCTACTTGAGAGTCCAGTTGACTCTAAAACCCTCAAATCAGGAGTGTGTGCTAAGTTGTCTCCTATGTATTGTGGTCCTTTTACCATCAGTAGGAGACTAGGCGAGGTCACCTTGAACTAGAACTCCCAAACAGCAGTAAGATTTTTCCAGTTTTTCATGTAAGTCAGTTACGAAAAGCCTTAGCCAGATCAGAAAATCTGGTAGGGGACAGTGTTCTAGTTCTCCCATTGGATTCTGAGCAGCCTCACATGAACCAGAGGAGATTCTTGATAGTAGAGAGACGCAGACTCATCATACTCTATACCGAGAATATCTGGTCAAGTGGAATGATCAGCCTATTGAGAATGCCACCTGGGAAAAGAGGCAGCGTCCTTCGCAAGATTTTTCCAGACTTTGTCTTAGAGGACCAAGATGGTTCTTTAAGGGGGAGGGAGTGTTACGAGCACGTAACCCTGCCGAACCCTAGAGAACAACAGGAGGTCAGATCACCACAGGCAGGGTCGTGTCTTGAGCGTACACGACCAAAGGGCCAAGGACAATGTGAGTAGTGTGCCCCGGCATAGTCACATAGCCATGGCGGGCCTAACACATCCTAGGGACCCTTTGTCAGTAGGATAGGGCGCCAGTTGGGTCCCGCGTGCAGTTGGCCACGTCAGAGCCACGTGGCCGACACTTGGCAAGTATCGCATGCTACCAGTCCTCACACTGGGCTAGGAGGGGCTTGCTCCATATCAGGGA
>MU832870.1:0-65092 GCA_029204225.1 Diphasiastrum complanatum | reverse complement strand
ACACCGCCCAATTAGGAGCACATAAGGACTCAACAATGTTGCTCAAGCCTACCTAGTACTCTGCTCTCTTTTTGTGCATGGGCTTGCATGTCACAAAATGTTTCGCCTCTTTTTCCATTGTCGCCAAAGCACAACCTCAAATATTTGAATTTGGTATGTACACAAGCGCTCACATCGTTAGGCGCCTCCACATTGTACAGAACAAATAACATAGACTGCAAATTTTGTACTGTAGCATCACCTTGTTTTAAGGGAGTAGCCACTCGTAATATCCTGCAAAAATAGAGAGCTTTGTGTCATGCATTGACTTCAGACTTCCCTTTGCCCCCGCGTTGATATTTTGTTCCAAAAATAATGTGATTGCGAAAACTTTGTGCCCCGTCATTAGAGACATCAAACAATGTCGTACCAACCATGTGATGTAACTAGAATCTAGTGACTCAATATTATCAAATATGTACAAGGTGGGATGAACCCACAAAGATGGAGGAATGCTAGTGAAATTCGATTCCTCCGCACCGCAACAAATAACTTCTTGGCCTTTTGAGATTTTCACTTTACAAAAGAATCTCCATCTGGTGTCGGATGTGGCTCCACTCTCGTCAAGCCCCGTAATTTGACTGTTTCTTTCTTTAACTTTATGTACAAATTGTATCGACGAAGATGGTATTCGAGCTTGCAATTTTGTTGATATACTTCTGCCACTACTTGTGGCTACTCTGATCCAATCATATGCGAACGTTTTATCTACAGCTATTGACAAGCGTCTTATTACCTCTTTGTCGTACTGTACACCCTCCAACAGATTGTTATCCAAAAAAATCAAAAGCTTTACAATATGCAGAGATCACGTTTCATGCACTATCGAAGTCACCCCCTCATCGATATTTTTTTCTTTTTTTTGTTTTCCAAAATACAACTCCCCTTGCAACAATTTTTTACAGACCCGATTACAAATAGTATCCGGCACATACTGTAGAGACCTAAAGAATCGGATTGTCATTGGAATTGTCTTCGGCTTCTTTAGTGCAAAGATGCCCAGCCACATAACCTTTCGTAACCTCCAAGAAGTTATTCGCAATAGTATCAGTTTATATTCCTCAAACTTTTGATAAAACATTTTCAAGGGCAATCTTCCCTGCATCGCTCCGGTGAGTTGACTGCCAACAATGCCACACAATCCTTGATAGAAAACAGTCATCCGTTTGCTGGTGTCTTGATCCAACCTAACTCGTCTGATGTATCGTGGTTGTTCTAATAAGATCCAAAGATCTCGGGCGCATTCCATTATTTTTGCCGGGTTACTCCTCTTTCGCTTGCTCTCGGTTTCAAAATTTAACTTGTCATACACTTTTGCAATGTCCACCTCCTTTGGATAAGTCTCTTTGTATGTATCTGATGCTTCATCCATATCCGTTTTCTTGAATTCGTGATACATTGCTATAAACTTCTCAGGGCCGTCGAAGAATACCTTAGGAGCATCTCCTTTTTGGAAGGATATTGGCCTCAGCGTGACATTTATCGATGAGGGTGCCAGGCCTTGGGGCATGCACATAGACTCGTATGGGTCATGAATCCGACCATTTCAACTATCAAAACATCTGGCATCAAAATGCCGCGAACCGCACCCAACTTTCAACATCGTCATATGAATATTGACAATATATATATATATGTATATATATATTATAAGTAAAATAAAAAAGAGAGAGAGAGCCCACCCCCCGCGACGGGGTGGGCTCTCTCCAATTAATACTATTAAGATTATCAATAGATATATATATATATATATATATGCATCGATCTCCTCAAACATGGTGCCTTATACTCTCTCTCTCTCTCTCTCTCTCTCTCTCTCTCTCTCTCTCTCTCTCTCTCTCTCTCTCTCTCTCTCTCTCTCTCTCTCTCTCTCCCCTTCTTTTTTATACACGAGCTAAGAAGGTTTAAAAAAATTTACCATTTGTCGAAAACTTGAAAATCAAGGAGGTTGTAAGATTTTTGAAATCTAAAAATTATACAATTCTGCCACATGTCGTTGTTACATCTCAACATATTTCTTATATACATATATGGTTTAGGGTTTTCTTGGTAATCCCCTAGTCAAACAAAATTCCATTCTTGTCGTAGGCTAAGTTAGTTGAGAAGGATTCAGAGATAACTACTACAATCAAAAAATGTAAATAGAGCAAAATAAACAACGTATATATAAAGACTTGCCATGTCATCAATCCAAGATAGATGCATCGTTATAAGTTTTTGGATTGATGACTTGGCAAAAAATGAAGCATATACTAAATCGAAATTTGAAAACGGATTGATGACATGGAAAAGACAAAATACAAAATCGATCTTTGTCACTAGCATTCATGAGCTGTAACACGAGAAATAAGTTAAAATAGAGAAAAGTATAAAAATAATTTATAAACGGATGCAGATATTGAAAAGGTAATATTCTATTCATTTATAGTTCATTTCATTCTGATTCATATTTTATTACTATCATTGTTTGTAATTTGCTGATTCTCGTGTTTTGTGATGACAGTTCACTCTTGAGCCGTATACTCCTGATGATGTATATAGATTTCGGCAAGAGTTGATCAGAACCTTTGCCCAATACGGTGTAAGCATTGCACCTGCAATCGATAAAAAAACTGCAGGTTGTTCAAGATGCAGATTTTATTTTATATGATCAAAAAGGAATAAAAGTCCTTCCTAATACAAAGGAAGACAATTTTGTAGCAGATATTCCTCTTGTCTTAAAAGGCATTGAGGCCCTTCCCGAAATAGAAGAGGACGAGATTATAGAAGGAGCTGTTGCCTTATCAGTTCCTAATATTGATATAAAAAATATAAAAAAAGTGATTGAATAGAGATCTATTTATAAATAGAGAGACATAAAAAAAAAAGATAAAATCATTTTACTTGTAAACAACCCGTTCATGGGTTTCTTTTATTGATATCACAATAGATTCTTACAATCAGCTTGTGTCCATAATCTAATACTGGAATGCAATTTTTCTATAATGATAAAAAGACATGATGATTGACATGTATTTGTTGATAGTGAATCTCAATGTTCTTCCATAAGTTGGATTGTTTTGCCAATATCTCTGCATTTGATCTTGAGCTCATGTCTTTTACGTACCTACAAAAAACTAATACAAAGTTAGTTAGAATGAGTACAGAGTTTGTATTAGAAAGTTTTGATTGAAACTATTCATAAAAGATCGAGTGTTTATAGTTATTTACGAGTTTACCATTGAAACCTGAAGTCTGAAAGTACATCATCTTGTAGGAGCAATAGTTTCCGCCAGATGTAGTTTAGACTCCAATCTTCTTGCACCTCAACGCATGTCAAAACAACATCATTGTATATAATTTTAATATTTTTTCGTTCTGAATGTCCACTGGCTTCCAAGTCTTGATCGAGTGGCACCCATTTACCTTTATTTTTTTTCCATCTTTCATAATGGAAGCATAAGCTCAACATTTGTTTTTCAATTTGATAACGAAAGCACATGGAAGACATTTCAATTCTGCATTCTATTTCTCCATCTGATCTTTTGTCCCAGCCTTCATCCATAAGTTCAGATAATAAAGTATCTGATAATTTTTTGCATATAAACATCGTTGGGATTTTGTGCACATTGACACTTGAAAAGAAATCCACAAATATATTCAAGGAAATAAACCAAGTCAATCTGACTGTTTTTTATCCCGTGCTCATTTTTAATGATTTTTTTACATCATTATATATCTTGCAACAAAATGATTCTAAAACTATAGCATCTAGTGCAATCCATTCATCACTTTCAAAACTAGGTAATGGAATTGGTACTATTTGCCCAGAATTTTTATTTGTATCAGGAATGTACATTGATTCATAAAAATAGATTTCAGTATCAGCTAGACCTTTTGCAGTTCTACCTCGATATTGCAGCTGTCCAATATCAGTGTGAATAACATCTAAACACCTGCTAAAGATCCACTTGGCTCTCATTCATTTATGTTGAATAAATATAAATCTGCAAGAGAAAAATGATCAGATTGGCAAGTTTACTATTAGATATTTATGAATGACAAAAATCAAAGTATCAAAAAAAATCAATACTCATAGTTTTTTTTTTTGTGATCCTGACGGTTGAATCTTTGCACATTTATCTCTAAATGCATATATACATGTTGGACTAGAATTTCAAAAATAGATTTTTCTCGTGATGATGTTCTGAAATCCAAAATTTTGGCCTTCCAATAAAATCGAAATGATAGTTCTGACCTTTTCCTTTTTCGAAATGCTTCTCTTGATGATGGATGCATCAAAACCCAAGAGTTTTTTGAATATTTTCTTTCTACCCATAGTCCATTATCATCTCTCTCGTTGAATAGAAGCACAGAGTTGATTGAGGAGCACGGCTTCCTTGATGGCGCCATTCCTAATTTGCATGCAAAAATCTGAAACAATGAACTATGAATCTGAAAATTTGTGTAGACAAAAAGCCATGAATCTGAGAAAAAGATTTGGCATGAATTTGAAACACTGATCTATTTGGTGCCACAAATTAGCTCTTGTTATCCCTGTTAACCATGGTTTGACAATGCATATACATTAATGGTACATCGATTTTCTCATCTCAACCATCTGTCATATTCATTTTCAATATTTTTGGGTCTCTTCGGGCAGTGATGAGCTGGAAGGGCAGGCCTCATCAACCAATAGCATTTCCACATGCTGCCCGACGAAACAACAAATAAGAAAAAAAATAAAAAAAACATTTTTTTCAAAGGCCCTCGTCGGGCTCTAAGTTTCTCTAACTTATGCAATGTTTAGGATGAGACAATTTTGCATGAATTCTGGTGACACATTGGAAGATTGCAAAACGAATTTTGCAATATCTTCAATTAACAAAGGATTATGATTTGTGTTATTGTCATGATGGAGGTCTTCAGATGATTTCCTACAGTGATGCTAGTTGGGCATCCCTCAAAGACAATTGTAAAAGTGTCTCAAGAGGATGCACCATTGCATCTGGAGCGGCAATTCTCTAGTTCAGCAAGAAGTAGACCATTGTGGCCCAATAATCCTGTGAAGCAGAGTATGCTGTAGCAGCAAAGATGGCCAACGAGATAATTTGGCTCAGACAGTTCCTAGATGAATTGGACGAAATGACCAACGGTCCTCTGGTTTTGCAGATAGACAACACATCTGCAATAATCTGACGAAAGACCCTGTGTTTCACTCAAGGATGAAACATATTCACCATTTGGTCAGGGACCTGATTGGCAAAAAGATGTTGTAGACCACCTTCATTGGAACAAAAGACATGGGTGCTGACAGTTTCACAAAGGCCCTAGACAAAGGTCAATTCGAGAGACAGAGGAGCAGCCTTGGAGTCATCAAGCTATCATGCTTTGAGAGGGAGCTGAAGAAACATTTTGTTTCTAATGCCAAAGCTTTGCAAGCTTTCAATTTTGAACCTTTGACAAAAGACAACATGACACGACACGAGATGAAATCAGTCGTGCTCCACGAATAGCCAACAAGATTAGCCACATGCCCATGAGGTGTAGATACCTGATCTGATATCATGACATCATCAGAAGTGTTTTAGATTGTGGATAATCTGCCACTCTTGTGATGCGCAAATTAGTTGTAGATGTTTAGTCTTTCTAATCTGTAAGTTACAAGAACGTGACACAAAATTGTTTGTGAACTATATACCATCTGGTTGATGCACATGCAAGTAAGTCTAATGTTAGTAATCAAGACAAGAATCAGAAGACGAAAAGATTTGGAATACGAATCCACCTGCGTGCGAGATAATTCTGTAATAGGATCAGAAGATCCAAAGTCCACTAGTAAGCGAGACTCGAATTCGTGAGAGGACTGTATTTCTATCACGCCAATGCACAGCGTGGATCTGCATGCAGTGCTTGAAGAATCAAAAAAATCAATAGATGATTTTGTAGCTGTTGTGCACATTATTAATCTAGATGATTGTATGATCTCAAATTTATTTTTGTCTGATATTATTTGTGTGTCTGATTCTTTAGTTCATTTAATTTCGCATCTTGGTTTGATATTGTTGAATGTTGTATTAATTTGTTAATGTAGATCAGTAGTGTCTGACTACTCTCTAAAGGATTGTAGGAGTGATACAGGCGGCAGTGACCAGTGATCACATCTGAACTCCTGACGAATTAATTTCATTCGTGAATCCTTTCGCTTCGCGATCACTTAGCTAAAGGTTAGATCAATTACAGAGCTCACCTAGGTTTCGTTTCATCCCGTTTCATCAGGTCTTGTTGCAGAGTCTGATTGATCTTGTCGTGAACTCTTTCATTTCGTTTCGTTTCGTGTTGTTTCATGATCTGTGCTTCCAACATGAATCAATGTCAGTGCAAGTTTCGCTTTGCTTCATTTCGTTTCGTTTTTTTTTAGAATTCGTCTCGTTTCATTTGGTTGTGCTGAGCCTACTTGATCCAACTCGAACATAAATAATGCCAGTGTCACGAAAAGTTTTGCGAATCGTTCGTGATTCAATTCTATTAATTTGTCACCAGCATTGTTTTGGCTAGAATTTGCATTTTTTTTTGAGTGCGTTTTTTGTCATTATTCTAGAGTTGTGCAACTTGGAGACAACTCATCTCATTTCATCACGGGTGAAGGAACAATCAGGGTCAAATTTCAGAAAGGTGAAGTAAAGTTGTTGTCCAATGTTTTTTACACTCCAAATCTAATAAAAAATCTACTCTCAATAAGCAGAATCACTGATTTTGGTCGTAGAGTCCAATTTGATACAGAGGGCTGCACGATTCTTGACAAGTCTCGAAAAGCTTTAGCTTTTGGGAGAAGATGTGGCTACATTTACAAGCTTAGTCACTGCTTTTCTTCAAATAGTCAAGCTTTTCACACATCTACTTCTGAATCAACTGATATACTTTGGCATCTCAGATTAGGCCATTTAAATTTCAATAGTGTTCATCAAATGTCGAATCAGAATCTAGTTCTCCATGTAAAAGCTGTATTATCAGCAAACATGCTAGAAGTCAATTCAATTCATACTTCTAGAGATTCGCTACATTCTGTACATAGTGACATTTGTGGCCCAATGCAGACTGCTTCCACAAGCAGAGCCCTTTATTTTCTGACATTCAATGATGAATTTGTAGAAAAAATGGTAACAATTCTTCCTCAGAGAACACGATGAAAGTTTGAATAAATCAAACTAATATCAGTGTCTTCAATCTGGTCTATTTCTAATCTATGTACTAATAAAACAGTTTTTGCCTTGATTGAATAAACGTGCGAAATTAAGAGACGGCAACAAAGAATGAAATTTGTATCACTTGAACATTTGAACTCGAATTGAACAAGCCAATCAAACTCAAGAATCGACAGATATACTGTGGCACAACACATGAACATGGAAGCCTTGTACCAAGCCAACAAGAGTCAGAAAGAGTTGAAATCAAAAGTAGAGATATTCGAACTACCTGCAAATCCCGTCTTAAAGGCAAGATGACTAGAACACCTTTCAGTAAGGATGTTTATAAAGCAACTAAGGTACTTGAAATTGTGCATTCAGATATTTGTGGACCATTCAGAGTATTGTCGTTGGGTGATGCAAATTACTTCATTATGTTTATTGATGACTTTCCGCAAGTTCGCTGTAGTATACTTTATGTGGAGGATTTCAGATCATTCAAGATCCAATCCATGTCTCTGATCTTTGGTTACAATAAGGAGCAAACCAACAGTCCTACCAATGTAGAAAAATCAGCATCTACATACAAAATGAGATGCAAACTCTAAGAGATACTGATCAAACATGAACCAAAACATAAAATATGTTTGTTTTCCATACAATTATAGTACCCTACTATATTTCACACGTGTGAAACCAAAAATAACAAAATATGAGCATTCTACACACAAGATTGCAAGATATCATCAAGAGAGTGCACCAATGAGTAGTAGAACCCAAAGAGAACCATGTATAATGATGAAATGAGAGAGAGAGAAGAGAGAAGATGTGTCTCTCCACGAGTTAAATCCTTTTATAGAGTTTCCAAATCCTATTTGGCCACTTGGCTTTCCCTCCAAAATGTAAACCCTACTATTTTTGGGTCTAGATTCAATGTACCCAAAGTTCAAAATTGAATCTCTCTCAGACTCGACTACCAACTTTCCTACACTTTCAAAAAGTGTTTATTGAATGTATTTTAAACTAATATAACTTTAAAAAGTTTATCTAAGTCTAAAATGAGTTTTGGCCTCTTATTGACAATTTACCAAAATATGACTAAACTAGACTAAACTAGTTGAAATCTCTCACACTCCCTCTTCAACTAGTTTTGGCATAGTTTTGACAATAGAACTTTGATCCAACTTTAGAATGATCTCCATCCTAAGTATAGATCTTCTTTCTAAGGTTCTAAAGTATCTTTCATAATTGATATAGAGAATAGTGTCCAAATTGGATGCTTCACTATCTCTTACATCAATTTTACACATCAAAGATATAACTAGAACATGAAGAACCAAATAGAATGTGAATGAAATGATTCCTCCATGTTTCAAACTTTGAACTCCTTGATCATGTATGAGTGATATAATGAGCCTCTAAAAGCTTTATTTCCATCAGCAAAACCAGCCAGAATGCTAGTACAATTCCAACAATAAGATATTGCAAGACAATGTAGCTAGTTTGTCCATATCTTGACAATTTGCACACATCCACATGAAATAGCTCAAACATGAGATAGAACAATAAAGTAAACTTGAACAACACTTTCTTGCTTCTCCTTTGACCTTACTTGAGTCTTTAATAAGCTGCAAAAATAGATCCATAACATCTTTGCCAATTACCTCTCCTTTGATGCTCTTGACTAGCTCCAAATTGCCAACTTCCTTTTTGCCTTGTTGAAGCTCTTTGAGACAAACCTCTTGATCTTCCTCTTGACCATCAAAGTCATTGAACAAAATTTGTTTTCCAGATCCATTACTTGCTTTTCCAGTATGAAAACCATGAGAACCAATATCCACTTGCATAGCATCATCTACACAAGAAAATTCTCCAAAACATGTGAGTAAAGCAAAATGAGTCACTTCCACTTGCTTACCTTTCTCTTGATCATCAAAGATATCAAAGATATGAATATCTTCAGACCTGAACCTCTGGAAATACTCCCTCTCAAACATATGATCTAGATCCAACAAGATCTTATCAATGCTTGATCTCGAATTTCCATAAAGATTAGTGAAAACAATGTCACCAATGTCACCATCATAAATCAAAAGATAGATTCCAAAATTTCCATCCAACATGAACTTAGCATATTCTTTGAAAGTGAAGGAATGTAAAGAACAACATAAAGTCTTGCTTTCCTATTAGTAGAGAGACAAATAGGAATAGAACCAATACCTTCAATCACACACTCACCACCATTGGCCATGTGAATTGCTTTCTTGGCTCCATCATAAGTGACCAAAGAAGTAAAGAACTCCTTGTGACTAGTCATGTGTGAACTAGATCCACTATCAGTCCACCATGAATCTTTGTCACCTTCACTTGATATTGGACTTGAAGAACACATCAAAAGAGAATCACCACCACCTAGATCCTCATCATTAGTAGTTAAGTTGATTTGCTTGCTACCTTCATCTCTTTGCTTTTTCAAACAATCATTTGCAAAATGCCCTTTGATTCCACAATAAAAGCATTTCAACTTAGACTTATCTTTCTTTTTGCCAAAAGAAGAAGTCTCACCTTGATCTTGCCCTTTAGACCACTTGCCTTTGCCTTTGCCCTTGAACTTGCCTTTGATGGACATATCATCCTCTTCATAATGAGATGTCAATGTAGATCCACCTCCTCTTGATTGAAGCCTATACTCCTCATTCACCAAGATCTCTTGCAAATCCACAATACTTGGCAAAGTCTTTTGAATAGCAGAACTTTGATCAAGATTAGCATGATCATCCAACAAGCCATTAAGTATAAATTGGACAAGGTTCTACCTCCTTAATGCTTTCATCAATACATGCCAACTCATCATTGAATGCTTTAACCCTCAAAAAAAAAGCATGAGTACTCTCTTCCTTCTTTTGCAAACTTTGAAAGATTTGCCTCCTAAGAGTAAGCACTCTTGATGTAGACTTGGATTCATAAAGCTTCTTCAAAGCTTCCCAAGCCTCCAAAGATGATGTAAACTTACCAACTTCCTTGAGAAGTTCATTGGTGACATTCATCTTGATCATGTGTAGAGCTTTCTTGGCTCTCTTGTCATACCTCACTTGATCTTGAGGTGCTTGAGGCCTCTCCTCCACACCTACAACAAAATATGTTTGCTTTCCATACAATTACAGTACCCTACTGTATTTCACACGTGTGGAACCAAAAATAGCAAAATATGAGCATTCTACACACAAGATGCAAGATATCATCAAGAGAGTGCACCAATGAGTAGTAGAACCCAAAGAGAACCATGTATAATGATGAAATGAGAGAGAGGAGAGAGAAGATGTGTCTCTCCATGAGTTACATCCCTTTATAGAGTTTCCAAACCCTATTTGGCCACGTGGCTTTCCCTCCAAAATGTAAACCCTACTATTTTTGGGTCTAGATTCAATGTACCCAAAGTTCAAATTTGAATCTCTCTCAGACTCGACTACCAACTTTCCCACACTTTCAAAAAGTGTTTATTGAATGTATTTTAAACTAATATAACTTTAAAAAGTTTATCTCTAAGTCTAAAATGAGTTTTGGCCTCTTATTGACAATTTACTAAAATATGACTAAACTAGACTAAACTAGTTGAAATCTCTCACACTTTATACGTACAAAATCTGAAGCTTTCGAGAAATTCGTTGAGTATACGAATTGGGCTGAGAAGCAGACAGGCAGTAAGTTGAAGCAGATTTGCACAGATCATGGAGGTGAGTACATTTCCAACACGTTCAACGCTTACCGTACTAATCGAGGTATTATGCATATGAAGACTGCATCATACACACCTCAGCACAATGGAAAGGCTAAACGAAAAAAGTGTACACTGATGGAAGCTGCTAGGTGTATGATGGCTCATGCAAAAGCACCAAAATAGTTGCGGGCAGAAGTAGTGGCTACATCGAATTATCTTCATAATCGTATTCTGAAATCTCGAATACTGGATAAAACTCCTCATGAGATATGGTGGAAGTTGAAGACAAATCTTGCACATGTTTGGACATCCGGATGCACAGTGTATATGCACATACCAGACAAATTGAGAAAGAAACTCGGTGAAAAGACAAAACAAGGTTTTCTGGTAGGATTTGAGTTACATTCGTCATATTATCATGTCTATGTACCCAAAACTGGCAAAATAAAAATTGTTCGAGATGTTAAATTCAATGAGTCAAAACACATAGTAGACGGTGATCTAGTTGGCTATGAAATTCTTAAAAAAAATTTATGAGCTACCAACGACGACATAAGTAAAACAAGAAGATGATGAACGAGAATGTCACAACTAGAACTACGCGGTCACAGGGAGCACGGACAATAATGTCAAGAAATTAGACGGTGGAAAGACCGTGCAGCTGGTGCTAAATCAAGACTCCGGTACGGGCCTTTGCTGCTCTGTCGTGAATCTTTCATTTCTTTTGTTAGTCTTTTAATCACTCTCTCGCTTTGCCGGGGCTACGAGTAGGCATGCCATGCCGTTCTCTCTTGTGTGTGCAGCATCTGGCTTTGCATCCAAAACCAGATTCAGAGGGAGTTCAAGATCGAGTACCTGACAGACTCGAGTCACCAACTCGAATTCTAGCAGACAAGGTCGAATTAGAATCGAACTCAAAATCACCTGTGAGAAGATCTGACAGGCAACAAAAACCACCAGAAATGTATGGTCAGGATGTTTTAATAAAACCATTAAATTTTGTGGTTTCTGTGAAAAGTACAGTACTAAGGACCATAAATGGATCTTTGAATGATCCACAAGGTGATTGTATGCTTGTTAAACAATCTATCAGAAACTAGCCATCAGAAAACAAGATCTAGTTTAGCAGCTTGATAGGAAACAAGTAGACACAATCAAAGCATTGATCAAATAGTATAATCCAACTCCACACGTGTGGAAATAAGGCTGTAGTACGGCCTGTAGATAGTGTTTACAAAGTGTCAAAGCTGGGTTTCATTGGAAATCAAGAGTAATCACCATACAATGAGAGGAAACTCAAGTTTCTCCTTGAAGCTCCAAAAAGTTTCTATCTTCTCACTATGGAGAATGAGAATACATAGTAAAACACACTTCCTTTGCAAAGTTAGGTGAAAATCCAGCATGTAATAAGGAGGTAAACTCCACTTTCTTGCCCTAATGTGAAAACCCTAGCCTAGATCCAAGAGTCATGCTTGGTAGGTGCATGGTAGGTACATCATAAATCATGGTCTAGATCCTACAAAGTAGGAATCACTACCAAATAGACACAACAACTCCTCTTGACTCGTGGTAACCTACTTTAGGTGTGTATGTACAAGTGGCACTTTGGCTATTCAAGTACCCAACAGACAATATTGACAAAATGTACAATATTCTACATGGCTAGATTTGCCAATGTAGGCAATTTTTCACACTCCTCCTCAAATCTAGCCTTGGAGATCACAATGCTTTTATCAATAACTCCAATTGAAGATCTAAGCTTGAAAAATGAATCTTTAGGTAAAAATTTAGTAAACAAATCAGCCAAGCAACTTGATGATGGCACATGTTGGAGCTTGATCTCTTTAGCTTGCACTTTTTCCCTCACAAAATGATGAGCAATTTCGATGTGTTTGCTCCTTGCATGGAATGTAGGATTAGTTGCAAGTGATTGGGTTGATTGGTTGTCACAATAGATGATAGGGATATCCTCCTCCATGACATAAAGCTCCACCAATAGCCTTTTGAGCCATAAGACCTCCTTGCATGTTGATGTCAAGGCCTTGTATTCGGATTCTGTGGAAGATAGGGAGATGGTATCTTGCTTTTTGGAAAGCCATGATACTACTCCATCACATAGAAAGGTGGCAAAGGCACTTGTTGATCTTCTATCCACTTTGTCACCTGCAGAATCCGAGTCACTATAGGCTCTTAAGCCAAGATTAGTTCCACTATACAAAATACCAAAATTCTTAGTGAATGAAATGTATCTAAGAACTCTTTTGGCCATCTTCCAATGTGAAACTAGAGGACTTTGCATGAATTGGCTTAAATTTCCAACACTATAACTAAGATAAGGTCTAGTTATAGTTAAATAGATCAAGGAGCCAATAAGCTTTCTATATAATGTGATGTCCTCAAAGGATGCTTCATCACAACCAATAGATGCTTTTACATGTTGCTCCATTGGTGTCTCAATGATTTTACAATTCTTCATTCCAAATCTATCTAGGATGGATGTAGCATATTTAGATTGACAAATGAGCTAAAATCACATCCTTTCATAACCTCTATTCCAAGAATGAAGCTCAATAGGCCGAGATCTACCATCTTAAACTCTTTTGCTAAAGCAATTTTTACATCTCTAATTCCATCTAGATCATTACCGCTCAAGATAATCTACATACAAAACAAGAATAATGATTATGTCATCATGAAAACTTATATACAATGATGGATCATAGGCACTCAGTACAAAATTTATGGAAATGAAAAAAGAGTTTAGTCTAGAGTACCATGCTCTAGGTGCTTGCTTGAGCCCATAAAGGCTCTTCTTCAAAAAACACACCTTTCCTTCATGCTTTGCCTTGATAAAGCCCTCGGGTTGCCTCATGTAGATCTCTTCCTCCAAATAACCATTGAGGAATGCATTTGTGAAGCCAAGTTGGAATAGCTCCCAATTGAAGGTTGTAGCAAGACTAATGATCAACCTGATAGTAACAAGCTTAGCCACAGGAGCAAAAGTCTCATCATAATCAATGCCTTTGGTTTGTTAAAAACCTTTGGCAACAAGCCTAGCTTTATGCTTGCTTATTGATCCATCTTGATTATACTTCAATCTAAACATCCACTTGCAATCAAGAGGTTTCTTCCCTTGAGGAAGATCCACAAGATCCCAAGTATGATTCTCAATAAGAGCATCATACTCTACTTGCATAGCATCCATCCAACTTTTAGACTTACAAGCATCTTCGTAGAATGTTGGCTCATCTAACTTTGAAGTAAGAAAGGTGTAAGATGTGAAAGATGATTAGCCTTCCCTTTGATCACCTTGACCATCATAGGTGAGCCTCAATGGCTCGGATCTTGCCCTTGTAGATCTTCTTGGAGTTCTTGGAGTTCTTGCATCTTGATGTGGATCCTCAAGTTCTTCTTCACTTGGAAGCTCCTCCTCCATCCTAGCATGATCCTTGGCATCAAGATGATTAGTTGCATTATCATCCAAATCATAAGCATGTCCTTCATAAAAAATAACATCCCTACTCACTATCACCTTGCTAGTGATGGGATTGAAGACTCTATAACCTTTGCTATTCTCATCATATCCCACAAAGATGCCTTTGATGGATGTTGCATCATCTTTCCTTCTCTTATCCAAGGATTGGTGTACATAGCAAGTGGATCCAAAAACTTTGAGATCCTTGGATGGAACAAACTCCATGCTTAAATTGTACATCTAGGCCATTATCCATTAACTGGTCAACACTAGCAAATTCTTGGCTAACTTAGGAACATAAAGAACATTATCAAGATTCATCCTTTTGAATGATCCCACATACAAGGGAATTGTTCCTATTCCACTTATCTTACATTCTTGACTACTTGCAGTATAGATTTATCTATGTAAGTCATTGTAAGAAAGTAAGGTGGAAAATATGTCCTTTTGATATGTCATGTGGGAAATTGCCCCACTATCAATCCACCAAGAATCATTGGTGTTGCTCTTGGATGATGGTGGTTTGTTGGAAACCATCAAGGATGACTCTTCATCCTCCTCCTCCTCCTGATGTGCAATGTTGCTTTGTTTTCTCTCTTGTGCCTTCTTCTTCTTGAGACATTCTGATGCAAAATGTCATTTCTTTCCACAGAAAAAACATTTGTACTTGGACTTGTCTTTGATCTTGCCCTTTGAGCTTGAAGCCTCATCCTCCTCCTTGGTCTCCTTGAAGTGCTTCTTCTTGCCATTGGTCTTTTTCTTGCTTTTGAATGAGAAATTAGCTTTCTCATCACCATCCTGCAGAGAAATAGCATTCATTCTTGCATTGGTATGCAACATCCTACACTCTTCAGCTACTAATACACTGTGTAGCTTTTCTATAGTATTGCAAAGCTTTGGACCAAATTTGTAAAGCCACTCCCTAGACCATTGAGGACAATTTGAACAAGCTCACTATCTTGAATCTTATCTCCAATGGAAGCTAACTCCCTATTGAGAGACTTGATTCTTAGCACATAATCTTGTGCACTCTCATCACTCCTCTTCATGCTTTGTAGAATCTGATTCCTAAGCATGAGAACCCTCGAAGTGTTACTAGACTCATAGATAGATTTTAAAGATTCACAAACCTCTTTAGCACTCTTACATGATGATACTTCCCTTAAAAGATCATTGCTTACATATAATCTTAATACAGTGAAGTGCAAGCCTAGACCTCTTCTTGTATCTCACTAATTCCTGTGCACCTAGAGGTTCATCTTCATCATCTATTAGAAACTCATAAAGATCCTGGAGCACCATTAGTGACTCCATCCTCACTTTCCAAATAGCATAATTGGTAGAATTTAACCTCTCACTAGTTTCTAGAAGGTAGGCTCCCACTGATCCCATCTTACTAGCAAGATTCTACACACAAGATATAGATTTGTTTGGACCTGAAACTCACAAAGGTTTCTAACTTGCAGTGTTTCACTCAAATGTTGACTTCTAATCCAACAGATGGATTTGTAATCACAGTTCTATCACTCTCACAAAGCTGGAATGAAGATAAGATGAGATGAAAACTACACTCAAGCAAATCTTGCCAATCTTGGCTATTCTTGGACAAAAACTGACTCTATCTCTCTCATTCATTTTAATGTACTTTCAAGACCTGGTTTCCACTTTAAGAAGGTCTGAAATCAGCCTAGATTAATTAGTTTCCATGAAACAAATTCAAAACTAATCAATGCCAAGTGATCTTGGTAGCTTATCCTAGGATTTGCACCAAAAATTACATCAAACTGACACCAGATGAATTTTCTATGATCCAATGAATATGGGTTATTAAATGCTGGTTCAAAGATGCCCACACATGTGAACAGTACGAATTTTGATCCTAAAAAAGTTTGGGATCAAATCCCCTCACCAAAACCTGGATACCAGCTCGCCCTTCCAATACTAGCTTTTTGCACCAAAACCTGCTAAAACTGGATTAGATTCAAACACAGATCAATGGCCTTGTACTTGGCTCTGATACCATGTGAAAAGTACAGTACTAAGGACCATGAATGGATCTTTGAATGATCCAGTAGGTGATTGTATGCTTGTGAAACAATCTATCAAAAGCTAGTCATCAGAAAACAAGATCTAGTTTAGCATCTTGATAGGAAACAAATAGAGACAATCAAAGCATTGATCAAATAGTATAATCCAACTCCACACGTGTGGAAATAAGGCTGTAGTACGGCCTGTAGATAGTGTTTACAAAGTGTCAAAGCTGGGTTTCATTGGAAATCAAGAGTAATCACCATACAATGAGAGGAAACTCGAGTTTCTCCTAGACACTCCAAAAAATTTCTATCTTCTCACTATGGAGAATGGGAATACATAGTAAAACACACTTCCTTTGCAAATTTTGGTGAAAATCCAGCATGGAATAAGGAAGTAGACTTCACTTTCTTGCCCTAATGTGAAAACCCTAGCCTAGATCCAGGAGTCATGCTTGGTAGGTGCATGGTAGGTACAAATCTCATCATAAATCATGGTCTAGATCCTACAAAGTAGGAATCACTACCAAATAGACACAACCACTCCTCTTGACTCGTGGTAACCTACTTTAGGTGTGTATGTACAAGTGACACTTTGGCCATTCAAGTAACCAACAAACAATATTGACAAAATGTACAATATTCTACATGGCTAGATTTGCCAATGTAGGCAATTTTTCATAGTTTCTCTAACGAATCTCAAACATTTGGAAGCTATTGATGGACCAGATAAAGATCGTTCGATTTAAGCAATGGAGGATGAAATGTCATCCATGTATCAGAACAATGTATGGACACTTGCACCTATTCCTGATGGAAGAAAACTAGTCAAATGCAAGTGGATCTACAAGATCATAACAGGTCCTAATGGAGAAAACATCAGATACAAAGCAAGGTTGGTTGTTAAAGGATTTTCACAGAAGTATGAAATTGACTACACTAATACTTTTTCACCGGTAGTCAAACATACATCAATTTGTTTGTTATTCGCTTATGCAATGGCTCATGATATGAAAATCTATATTGTGGATGAGAAGACTGCACTTTCCTCGCATACACCACCTGTGGACTTGCACGAAGATATGTCCCGAGGAGACACATAGTACACGAGAATGTGCCATTCACAATGCATGATCACGAGGGAGAGTACATGGATGACATGATTGATGCATTCTTCATGAACCCACTCGAGGCCACATTGACAAGGGAAGAAGAGATAGTGTGTGGCTTAGCATCCACTCCTTTGGACGAGGGTGGACAAATGTCAAAGTTGCGAACTTGTTTGTTACTTTTGAACTTGCAAATTAAGTACGGGTTGTCGGATTCGAGCGTCTGTTGGAGAGTTTGCGGACCTGGAGACAACCCTAACCCAAGTAAATAAGTGAGGGATTTGGCAAACTGTGTGTGTAAGTCCAACCCAATGATCACATAGTTATTTGATAATTAGAAAGGTAATAAAAGGACTTTAAGCCTTTTTGTGGGACTTTTAATGTCGTAGGGCCTAAATGTCAAGTTAGTGAATAAAGTTGGGACCCTCCAATTTTGAATAGGTTCTCACTCTTTTTTAAGTTTGAATAGTTAGGGAGGTAGAAATAGGCCAATAGGCCAAGGCCCTCCTCAGGAAATGTCCTTGCTCTTCTTTCTACCTCCTCCATCTCTCATACTTTCTTTGGATTTATCAATTGTTGGATTTGCTAGTTGTTGGGATTTATCTTTATTATACTTTTTGTGGGGGTGTGTGTGTGAGAGAGAGAGAGGGAGAGAGAGGTAAGTTTTTCCTTCACTGAAGTAGTGTTAGTGGATCGTAGTGTTAATGGAGTAGTGTTAATGGTTAGATTGCATTTAGTCATTTTGGTCTTGGCATGCTAGGGTTAGCTTTGCATTATGGATGTGATTTGTGAGAGTTATGTCCAAAAACGCTCAAAAAATGAGTGGGGTTTCTTTTTATTTTTTTATTATTTTTTATTCAATTTCCACCCAATTTTAAGTCCTCTGTAATTCAATCTGAATAAATACACTTGTAGAACATTGCAAGTTACAAATTTTTGAAGTTGGCAAAAAAATTCTGCAAACTTGTCAAAAATCAGAAATTCTATTTTTTATTCTGTTTTATTCAATTTCCGCCCATCTTTCTATTCTTTGTAATTCGATTTGAACAGCTAGGATTTTAGAGCATTGAAAGGGCTTTTTATTCATTTAAAGTTTTTGGATTCCGTTCAGTGTTGAGCAAGTTACAAATTTTTGAAGTTGGCCACAAAACTTTGTAAACTTGTCAGAACCAGAAACTTACAGATCTTTTTATTTTTTTGCCCTGTTTGATTCATTTTTCGCCCAACATTATGTTCTCTATAATTCCATTTGAATAACTAAGGTTGTAAAGCATTGAAAGACTTTCTGGAGATATAATTTTTTTCTCATTTCGTTAAGTATTGAAGAAGTTACCAGTTTTTGAAAATGTCAAAAAAAAAAGAAATGACATAGAATAGAAAATTGGGCGGACATGGAAAATCGATGGTTGGGCATTATATTTGAGCTATTTGGGTGACATGGATCAACTTTGAATGATTTGAAGCTGGAAAGTAGCTCGACATTCCTTGAATTAGATCACTCTATGAACCTCCTCATGTAATACATGCCAAAGTCTAACTCGATTGATATATTGCATAAATTTTGAGCTATATCAAGTGACAAAGGCACGACTTTATAATACATAAGAATATTTTTTAATTCATAATTCAAAAAGTATCTAGAAAATTAACTTTTTTGTTTGGATTAAGTTCAAGACACATACATTTTTTCTATAGAGATTGTGCAAATGTATCTAAGAATTTCAATGTTCATTTTCTAACTAGGAAAATAGTGTCTAACTAGGAAATTTTACAATTTTCCAATGGAGAAACATGTCATGATATTTTTCTTGTATGCTTGTTAAGAGATACTGAAATAGCTCATTCTAAACGAACACGAACACGGTAGATCAGGGTGATGAAGAGAGTTGTTCTCTTTACTTTTTATCTTTAGCTTGTTAAGAGATACTGAATAGCTCACTCTAAACGACGGTAGATCAGGGTGAAGAGAGAATCTAATTCGCTTTACTTTTTATCCTTGGATCAATACATCTGGCTCGATATGATTTGTCTTAGAAACTACTAGATCTCATGTGATATCGAGAAAATCAAAATTCTTTATACTGAAAAGAAAGTAGGCTTCTCTCTTAACTACGTATCCTGAAAAGAACGAGGCTCCTTTCTACACTCGGATCTTATCAGCATCGAATATATATATCGTTGCGTAGCATCAGTACGCTGCTTCTACGTTCATCAGGGATAGCCCACATTGTTGTGGCAGACGGAGAGCCTGCTGGCGGTGTTGTCGAAGACGTTGCTCCTGCTCAAGAGCCTCGTACAGGCATTCTCGCGGAATACGCTCAAGTTTGTTGCAGCATTCCTGAGAGGGCTGCCTACGTTGCTCCACTGCTTCATAGCATGGCTGCAATGATACTCGTTCACAACGGCGACGATGTGCCTTATCTTCCCCTACTTGAAAAAAAACATCCGCCACTACTGATTCCGAGCGTCTTTCGCATTCTCGTCCGTGGGGAGGCCTAAGTCCGCATCTTTCTGGTAATTGCATGGCTGTTGACCTGTACTTCTCATCTCCCAGCCGCCTGTCGCGCACTAACGCTTCGCATCTGCATTCATCGTCACCGACCTGTTCTAGCCTCCGACAGCATTCAGCCGAAGGATGCTCGTCACGTTCCGCAGCCCTGTAGCAAGGCTGAAGATCCACATCCCTGCATCTTTGCTGTGGATTAAGCTCGAAATCCAAATCTACATGAAAACCCACAACCATCTGAACCAGCAAGACAGCTACAACTGTTGTTGCTATTGCCAGAGAACCCATGATCTGCTGCGGCGACACTGTCAAAAAACTTCAAAGGAGAATTTACATCTACGTCGGATCGAGGTTCAGATGGAACAGACCAAAAACAAGAGAACGCATGGATGCATAGGGTGATGGAATTCATACTTTATAGTGGTGTATGACGAACAAGCGATGGATCGAGTTGAAGATGTGCATGCACATGCAGCTGCACGTGTACAGGATGGCCGGCACTAGTGCTTGTGGAAAGGATAAGGTGGGTGAGCGTGGAATCTGGATGCATGAAGATGTAAAATGCAAGGTGGGTATGTCTATGAGAGATCTCCACTCACAACAATACGTGCAATTAAATATTTGAGATGAATTTATGTTTCCGCACTCTTGTCTCCTTTTACATTAAAATTTCACACAAATTAGTAATCATACATGCTCAAAGTATCAGGGCGAGGATGATAGAGAGCTGAGAGATTGGGTAGAATTCGAAACAGTAAGTAGTTATTCAGGACTTCACCATAGGCTGAATAGAGTAGTTATGATACTAAATTTGAAAGAGCGAGTAAATTAGTTTCGTAAAGAGATGTCCACGATATTGGAATTTGTTTTCCATCTCTAACTAGCACAATTATGTGCAATATTTAAGAACATCCATATGAATGATTAGGAAAGCACATTCCGGAGTCCATGGGCTCCAAGATCTCTCTCTCCCCATTCCATACACAAACTGATCAAATCTTACCCTAGTGACTCCTAGACCGAGTACCTATTTCACTTCCTTGGCATCTCTTTTGGTAATGAGCATAAAGTGATCAACATCCTCTCATAAGTACTCATTAGATTTTAGAGACTTTTATGGGCACACCACTTATCTTTTTATGCAATTGTCATTGGTGTTATTTTGTCATCACAAGAGCAAAATAACCACCACTTGCATGGCTCATAGCCACCCAAACAATAAATGATGGCTTGCACAAGCATTTTGCTTTGTGTGGCTATCACATGGCTATGAGCATGGCAACTATGGCATGACACTGCCATCTTCACATATAATATCCAAAACCTAAGTATTTTATGGTGGCAAAAGTTTTTAAAATTCAAGTGTACCAAAAAGAACCTGTCTAAAAATTCAGTCAATGTAGGGTGTGGAAGTGGCATGCATATTATTATTATTATTTTAAAATTATTGTGCCATGCATAGCAATATTGCATAATCGGATTTCTCTACTTTGCCATGCATGGCAAATTTGTTGGGTAAATCATGGTTATGCCAAATGTATGAAATTTTTGTAACAACCAATTTGCGAAGCATAATTTTTGAGTTAAGCATTATTGGTTTGAATCTCTTTTTTCTTTGTGAATGAAAACAAGAAAACTGAGAGTGAGAGTAAGATTAGTGCTTGAGAGAGAGAGAGAGAGAGAGAGAGAGAGAGAGAGAGAGAGAGAGAGAGAGAGAGAGAGAGAGAGAGAGAGAGATTATTTGTTAAGGTATTGATTATCAATATCATGTTATAGATTATGGAATTATGGTTAAATGCATTAAGTTAGGATTATAGATTGCAAACTAAATGAAAGTTTGATGCATTTAGGATTGTAGATTACAGTTGATTGAAGGTTAAATCCAATCGGTGGATTAGGTCCAGTTGGCCTCACCACGAGACAAGTCGACATGACACGCGTCCCGTCAACGACAACTTGGGCCATGCATGGGTTGGCAAAGAAATAACTATATGTACAGTGTACTTTTTTTTTAAAAATACAGTTGATTTGTGAGCTTGGAGTGAGAGTTTTCTATGTGGATGTTACTATGTTTTGTGATCTGTAATCCTATTTAGAGCAAATTTTAATTCTTTAGTGTTGTTCTTCATCTTACCATCAAAAAACTGTATTGGAATGTTCCCAATCTATTGAATCTAGTATATTTGTCCATTGGCTTTCATCACTTTTTCACCATCATTGAATAATGAAAGGTTTTCAAACCAATCTCTCCTCCCAATCATGTGTCTAGTAGCAATGAACCATCTCATGCCATCATCAATCTGGGAAGCTAATGCAGATGAAAACACATTTGTTTCATCTTCTTCCATCTCTTCTTCATCAAAATTTTCCTGCTACTTTATTTTTCCATGTTTGATATCCCCTTTTTTTCTTGTAGCATTCCCTAGCCTAATGGTCTTCCTTGTGGCAATATAACAATTTTTTTCTTCTACTTTGAAGATGTTTCTCCCTGATCTTTGCCTCTTTGTGCTTCTTTGGAATTCACTTCCAACCTTTTTGTTTGCCTTTGTCTAGCAATGCCTGGTCCTCTAATATGGCTTGTTATGATTTCACTATTTCTCACCTTTGTTTCTCCTGTAACACGATCTCAAAGGTCAGAAGTCTCTGCCTTGATGCAATGCCACTCACAACCATTTATAAGCTTTTGATACTCCACTCCCTAATCAACTCCCCAATCATCACAAACCGGTCTCATAGCTCTTTGATGCACGCTAAGAAAAATCTTGCACTTTCATAACCTTTCTCTGTGATTTTTCTTGCAACTTATTGCTCCTTTCAAGTCACCCTAATGTTGGCTATCAGCTAGAAATTACGACATGTCAAATGATGCTATATTCACTGCACACCTTTCTATTTTGTTTCAAAAAAATTCGGCCTTCTTGTAATGAACTTGACTCTAGATCCTTGTAGAATTTGCCCAGACTCCCTATTCAGCAAATCCATTCACTTCCAATAATTTGTACACCTTATTGAGTTCATGATACCAAGTTCATGATTTTGGATCAACATAAGCAAGAAATTCATCATAGAAAGAGAGGAAACTCTCCAGCAAACTCCCACAACCAACTGTATTGATTATTAACACAATGTATTACAAGCTAAGTATCTAATAGGGATTAATAGACAGTGGCCCATTGGTCTAAAGCTGAGAGAGAAAAACTTAGACCACAAAAGAATTGGATAATGTTTGTTGTTTTTAACTAAACCATTTGAAAGTTTCCCAAGACTTGCCTAATTCCAATTTTTTCAACTCTTTACCTTAGACAATGTTCTTGCTTTAGCTCATTTAACTTGTCCTTTCATTTTTTGCAATCATGTGCACAAGCATCTCCATTTGTCCTAGACAAATGTCAAACTTTTTTTTGCAAAAACTATTTGTAGGATGGAATTTTACTATGTGGATTGGACACTATTCATTGCATATTGTTCCTTTTCTTTCGTGACGCTCATTAATCCTTGTAAAAAGTTGATTGTCAATCCACCCCTAAGATGATATCAATTGAACCATTTCGACTATGTGAAAATGTGACTTCAGGTATGATCATTAATTTGTAACTTAATCATGAAAATAGTTTTGTTGCAACAGATAGATGATCCATTTTGTTTGTGCACTTTAGTCTCATCAAAGAATCTGGAGGTACTAATCCACAACTCTTAAGAGATCGATTATTGAAGAAGTTGTGTGTACTATCACTATATACTAAACCATCCATGTTCCTTCTATTAACTAGTTCCTTAATGAGATCTATTGAAATCACTCAAAGCTCGGGGAATAGAATGTGTTCTCTCCATCAAGCAGCGAACATGTTGGCTGCTCGTCAGGTGCGTAGCACTTTGTTGGCGAGGCCGAATAATAATAAGTAGGTGACATGAACGAACGTTCTCCGAACGAAGGAAGTGAAGAACTTTCTTGGAAAAATGAGCAAAGGCATAGAGATAGGCTCAAACAAACAATGGAGTGCTTCGAAGGTTGTAAAGATGCAAGCTAATGTTTTCAAATTCACAATATGACACTTTCACCTGTTAAGTTATACTCGACCTTATTTCCAATTCAAAAACTAACATATTCACTATCGGATTCGAACCAATAGCCCATATGAACAAGTTTTGAGACTACCGTGTCATATATGCCTATTAGCTTTGACTCCTAATTCTTTATAATTGCACAGTCTCATTATCTTTTGTTTGGGTGGTTTTGATGTAATTCTTCATCTAATGATGTCTATTCATTTCTTACTTTGCTTCGAGATGGCTCATTGTTGAATTCATCTTTCTATTTTCATCTTTAATGATAAAAAAAATACTAGTAAACTTTTTCATATCACACTTATGTCCAAGTTATCATTTTTTGCTTGCGAGTGAAGCATAGGCCTAAATAATGAAGATAATCATTCTTAGATTTAGAACTCATGAGCTTAACTTTGGACTTTACTTCCATTGCTCTCGTACTATACCAACAAGGTTAATATAGATTTTGTAGCAAATAGTGTCGTTCCCACATAGGATAGTGTTAGAAAGTTATGTTTTTGGTGCAATTTATGACAAGTGGTTTCGAGTGTTATTCTGGTTGTTGACAGACATTAAAAAGTAACCAGTATTACTTATATGTGGGTGTGTTGTGTTGATAATTTCCAAAACAACAATTTGGCCTCTATCAAATCGAATGAAACACGTTCTATAGATGAGATGTTATCAGAGTAGTACTACACTCTGGCTGATAAAGGTGTCAACAGAGAGTCGAGAAATGTTCGAGGTATTCGTGATTGTACAAACAATTAATTAATCGCGTTCGCGAACTATTCGTTTCTGGACAGAAGTCCTCAACAACTAAAGTCCAAATTAATGGTTAAAGAATACGAATGGTTTCAGAGCACGTTATAAACTTATGTTAGTGACAATCAGGAAAACAGATCAAAGACTCAATTCTTCAGACAAGGACTGTCATCTGATATGTATACATACAGCTTTATTCAATGATCGTGCTAGACTGTACCAAAGATAGTCGTTATTGGAGTGCCAAAAAGAAAGTATTCGCGACAGACGAATAAGATGGTTTAAAGACAGTTCTTTAAAGCATGCTTTACAGAAACACAGCAAACGACTGTAATGCACTAGAGCGTCTGTCTAATCAGAGAGAAATTCATGAAATGCGTTAGAGATTGTTAGCAGACACCAGATCACTCACACTCAGCAGTGCGGAGAGCAGAGATAAGAGAAAATAACTCAGAGATTTCTATTCACTTCTTCAATCTCTTACATATGCATAAACTCTTCTCTCTCGATGCTCGAGACTGAAGTGTGAGATCTATATATGTTCTACGGGGCGAACAAACACACCTCTTAAAATATAGGTGCGTCGCTCCCGCGAAAGGGTCTAGTTAGCAATTAGACTACGTATACGTTCAATTATTTAACTAAGAGTTAAAGTTACTCTCGTTTAACATGTCTTTTCGTATCTAGTTGTTTCGTGTGAATAACCTAGTAAAGGTTATCCAACGCAATGTCTTTCTTATTAAAGGTTTTGTCCTTAATTACAAGGCAAGTACTTGGGAGATATATTCCCGAAAAATGACTTAGGCCTCTTCATGATTTATACTTAACCAGCTCATATCTTCATTTTCGAGTATATCATGCCATATTTATGTTGATATTCAATTTTTAACAATAAGGTGGCATCACATATCCCCTTCCTCAAATGTGAAATGTCCTCATGAACATAACATCTTCTTTTTGAGGATTATTCGCGAAATATTCTGTTTTTCATATTTTTGTTAAGGCGAAAAGATATTTCTTCGTATATTTCGTCCTTTAGATATTTCTTTATCTTAGAGAATATGTGTCTTGTTGTATCTTTGTCTTAGAGAACATGTGTCCTTTAGATATTTTTTCGATTTAGAGAATATGTGTCTTGTTGTTTCTTTAATTGAATAGGTTGTTTTGAGTTGATCTTTGAATTGTTGATGAAAACTGGAATCAAACTTCAAAACATCTTTAAACTTCAAAAATTCAGCATCCCATAGAAACATCAGCAGAACAAAGACATGAATGAATGTTCTATGAATGATTTCTTCAACAGTTGTTCGTCCTTTGTCTGATGTGTCAGACTGGGTTGCATCGTCATCAGAGATGGATGCACTCTATTGCTTCTAAGATGTGGAAGCAGATGATAGTTTTGAAGAATTAGCAGCAGTAGCAGCAACTCCATTGGTATCCATGGCCACAACTGGAACTGCATCTGGTTGGGATGGTGCAGCATCAATCTCCATAGCAGTGGTAGCTGTTACTTCGACTACTGGCGAGACAACTGGTGTAGCCGGAATAGGGACAGGCAGGAGGCTGGAAAGATCAATTGGCTTGGGAGCCAACATCCTTCTCGTCAGCATTGTTTTCTCCTGCTCGGTGAAAATGTCAAAATGGGCACACAATCGAGAAATATGTGCTCCAACATCAGAAAACTTTTGATGCTCAATCCATCATAAAAAAAGCCTTATAGGTAATAACGCCAAAGCAAACTGGATTACCGGCGAGTGCGTCCAATATGTAACCAAAATTTTGAACTGAAATTGTAGCATCCGCATCCTTGGTTCGCGTATTTACAAAACAATTTAAATGTTGTATCGCTAACCATTGAAATTTTGAACCCCTTCATGGGTAGGAAACAGTTGCTTAAGAAGTGGGTTGCTTCATCCATTGAGTCTTTGTTGGTTGAAACCATCTTCCCATCCAAAGGTAACCCGAGGGCTGTGCAGAACAGGTCTTCAGTGATAGTGAAGAATTGGCCTCGCACATGAACTTTAAAGTCCACCTCAGAGATTGAGTGGATGGAGTTCAAAAATTCACGCAACCTGTTCATTTCTAGAAAGAAGTCCTCAACAACTAAAATCCAAATTAATGGTTAAAGAATATGAATGGTTTCAGAGCACGTTAGAAACTTATGTCAGTGACAATCAGGAAAACGGATCAAAGACTCAATTCTTCAGACAGGGATCGTCATCTCATATGTATACATACAGCTTTATTCAATGATCGTGCTAGACTATACCAAAGTCAGTCGTTATTTGAGTGCCCAAAAGAAAGTATTCGCGACAGACGAATAAGATAGTTTTAAGACAGTTCTTTAGAGCATGCTTTACGGATACACAGCAAACGATTGTAATGCCCTAGAGAGTCTGTCTGATCAGAGAGTAATTCACGTAATGCATTAGAGATTGTTAGCAGACTCAAGATCACTCATACTCAGCAATGCGGATAACAAAGATAAGAGAGAATAACTCACAAAACTCTATTCACTTCTTCAATCTCTTACATGTGCATAAACTCTTCTCTCTCGATGCTTGAGACTGAAGTGTGAGATCTATATACGTTCTACGGGGCGAACAAACACACCTCTTAAACAATAGGTGCATCGCTCTTGCGAAAGGCTCTAGTTAACAATCAGACTATGTATACGTTCAATTATACCATGAAAGGTATATTTAACTAGGAGTTAAAGTTACTCCAGTTCAACATGTCTTTTCGTATCTAGTCGTTTCGTGCAAGGCAATGTCTTTCTTATTAAAGGTTTTGTCCTTAGTTACAAGGCAAGTACTTAGGAGATATATTTCCGAAAAATGACTTAGGCCTCTTCATGATTTATACTTAATCAGCTCGTATCTTCATTTTGGAGTATATCATGCCATATTTATGTTGATATTCAATTTTTAACAATAAGGTGGCATCACAATTGCAACAATCTACTTCTTGTTGGTATTTCTTTTGTTGGATTCTTGTATTATGGGGTACTGAAACTATTTGGTTTAATATTTGTCATCCACAAGAACACTTATAACAAATATCCATGCACAATACAAAGGAGGACACGTGGGCAAAAAAGAATTCGCGTGAATATAGCCGTGGATTGGCGTGGATATATGCGTGGATTATCCATGCATGGAATGTTCCACACAAATGTCATTTTCGTTTCAAAATGCATGGATTATCCACGCCAAGTCTGACTACCGGCAGCCGGGCAAACCTCCGACACCCGGAGCCGGAAATAGGAAGTCTAATTTCGCGTAGATTATCCACGCCATAGTAAAAATTAAATAAAAAAGGCTCGGCTTTCATGTGGATATTGCGTGGATAATTATCCACGCGTGGATTATCCACACGAAATTTGCTTTATCCACGCAAAATTCAGAGAGTTGAGGCCGTGGATACCGCGTGGATAAAACTTTTTTTATATCCGCGCGGTATCCATGCGGATAGGTTTCTGGAATTTGTGTGGATTATCCACGTGTGGATAATCCACGCAAAAAATTTTGTCCAAAAAAAAAAACATTTGGTGCGAACCAAAATGTGGTTCGCTCCGAAACTAGAGGTGACTTTATATTTTTGCGATGTGTGTGAGAGAGAAAAAGAGAGTATAGATGGGAGTGAGAATGAGATGAGGATGAATATGAGTGAGAAGATTGATAGTGTTTAGGACTTTTAGTTCATTGATGGATGTTAATAGTATGTGTTTTGTGATCATAAGTTTTAAGATTTTTTTTGTTTGTGATGTAGGTTTGGATGTGAAAAATGAAAAATGAGCTTTCATTGCAAAGGTTTCAAAGATCAAGTGCATGCAAAAGGAAAAGCAAAGATTGCAAAACAATGGAGATACAATAGTAAAGGTACATTCACATTTATTTTGATTCATTTGATATTTAGTTGATAACTTAATGTGTTATCTATTGATGCATTATATTGTGGTTTCCATTACTTTTCATTGTGCTTTCCATTACTTTTTATTGTGCATTCTAGCATGCAAATCATGTGCTAAAATAGATACATTGCATTGAATTCATCAAAGGCAATTGATGAGAAGAGCCGTGAGAAATCCCAAGAATCCCACGAAGCCTGGATGGTGCTCCAAAAGGGATTGGAGGAAGGTGAAAGAGGAATTGTTGCAAAATAATCCCCAAAAGTATGAACAACAACGTAGGGCCGTTGCTGAGAAGCTCTTAAAACATGGCCAAAGTCACTTGATATCGAGAGGAAGGGGCAATCTAGAGGCCCAATTTGTAAGTGCAATATTTTTTAATATGATTCTATTTTTGTACTGAGATTGTTAATGTTTTTTATTGCTAAGCTATATTGTATTGCTAAACTATGTTTTTTTGTTGAATGTAGCTTAGTGATTTTGGAAGACACATGACCGCCGCGTAGTACAAGCAAGGTTACGATCATGGATATGTCGGTCTTAAGGCTTTTATAATATCCCATGGATTGTTTCCAATCGTAAACTCTTAACCTCTATTGTTTTGTGATTGTTTACTTTGTGGTTTACAAGTAAGTTTAATCTCAATTTAATTAAATCTTTGTTTCTATTTTGTAGAGAGGCTCTACAACTTCAAGTGTTTGTGATGTGGAAGAAAATGTGGAAAATGTGGAAGAGAACGTGGAAGAGTACGTGAATGAGAGCGAAGGGGAGTTTGAAGATATGGACACCAACGTACACCTACAAGATGAAGGAGGCTAGGAGAGAGGAAGTGATGATGAGTAGAGGTTTTTAAATTAAATGTAAGGCCTTGTAGAAGGCGATGTAGGAAGAGAGAATTTATTCTCTCATCAATGTACTTGTTTTTTAAATCAATCAATATAATGTTTTGGCATCACATCATTCTTGCAAAATTTTTGAATGCATATATTTTTAATCCATGAATGCAAGTTTCGAATCCAAAGGCACATTGTATTCAAGGCCCAAGTCCTACTAAAAGCATTCACATCGAGGGAATTTAGAATACAAAGTCTCTATTATTTTAGTTTTGTCTTCAAGCGATTGGGAGGACCAATCGATCATGTAATCTTTACCAAAATATAAAGCAACTAAATCACGGAAACAGGCATGAACTACATTGCCATGCGTATTTAGAACATAATACACACTACACGATTCTTGGGAAGGGGCATCTTCGGAAGCTCTTCTCTCGGATGATTCACCCGAAGAGTAAGCAATGAATAGAAAGCAATAGATTAATAGTAAGCAAGAACAAACAAGATCAATAGAGCAAGCAAAAGCAAGAGCAAGATCACTAGCAATGAAGCGCAACCAAAAGCAAGCAAGCAAGATCTATAGAGCTTAGAAGAGCAATAGCAAGCAAGAGCACTAAACACTAGATTAGAAAACCTATAAAACTTGAAAGCAAAAGAAGAGGAGCAAGAATGCTTGCAAAAATGCCATTTTATTGGCATTCAAGTTTCGCGTGCCACACAAAAGTTATCCACGCGATATCCACGCGTGGATGTTCCACGCGTTTTTTTTTTCTCTCTCTTGGCACATGAGAGGGTCCCCCACATGGGCTTGCATGCTTCAAATGCCAATCAATATTCTCATAATCTTTTCTAGATTTTGTGAGAATATTTTATTGTAGGATTTTACATCAAATATATTTTTTAATATGATGGAATGTAAAAAAATCAATTCAAAGATCATTATGGTAGTATTTAATTGTTAAAACTAGTCTTATATTGTTATAAATTTTATTTTTCTTGAGATTTGACATACAAGACAAATTTATGAGATAAGAAATAGTACATATTATTATTGAACAAGTAATTTGACAAGTTTTTTAAGATTTTATGACATAATATTATGTCAAATCGGTGATGTCATAAAACATTTAGTTTATTAATAATCTAGGTGTCATAGATTTGATATAATTTGATGACATAATTACATGGTCAAATTTTTTTTTTTGCTTTTGTCATGTGGCCTCTTAAATGGTTGTATGGGGTCATTTAGATTCATGATCAAAAGCATTTATGTTATATTGAGGACCTTAGTGATATGTGACCTGTATGATAAATCTTTTTAATTGTTGGTGTGTGACCTATATAACCTTATATGAAATCATAGTAATTAGTTGAAATATTATTTAGCATTGCAATAAAGATGTTGATCAATGGTGTGTTATCTAGTATATGATTTCTTGCATACAAAGCAACCATAGATAGAAAGGGCGAATGCATATTGCTCGTCATGAGATACCATGGCACACTAGGCCAATCCAAAGAGATTTATCTTTAACTAACTCGAGCCAAGTATTATTGAATCAAATGAGTGATTGAGTGGGCAACGAATCAATTGAGTATATGACTGATTGTTTGATTTTGATCATTCCATCTTGAAAAAAAGATTGAGTGAGATCATCACTCATCTTAGACAAGAGTTTAAAGTGAGAGCTTCGAACATTGACTGCTATATGGTCTTTAAATTAGTTGAGATAGACCTACACGCACTATCTACTGATGTCTAACATTTGTCAGTATGAACCTCATTCTGATTGCTCGTCATGTGTTGTCCCACCCAAGAAATTTTCTTGATAGCAATGTTACTGACTATTAGATTTATATTAATTGTAAGTAGAATATACATGGATTAGATGTTGGCATGTCTTTAACAAATTTTATTATATTTGTTCAGTACATATGGTCTCATAATGATTACTTATGATGTGGTATAGAGTAGCTGGCTATAGTGTGTATATGTCATCAACGATGTCATTAGATAGCGATTCATCTCCTGATCGCAACAGCAGGTATATATTGTTATTGATATTGACATCAATTGCACTTTATTTGTTATTTGAATATGAGTGTATAATTTTTCTTGCAAATTTATTCTTACAATGACATTTGATTGGAATTATGAATTCTAGGGAAATTATTGTACCTCCACATAATTTAGAGAAAGAAAAAAAAATTGAGCTCTATCACATAAAAAAGGAGCAAGCAAGACTAAAGTACAATGAACAACTATTGACTGGTTCATCTTCAAGCTCTTCCATCAGTCGACGTAGACCGCCTATTGATCCATCACATGTTTGTATATTGATTTATGTCATAATTTTTTTATTTGTAATAGTGATGTAATCCGATTTGCTCTTTGGATATAGTATATTGCTCTTTGGAAAGCCAAGACAGCACTCCATCACAAATGAAGGTTGAAAATGCACTAACTGTACAAAGACTAATTTGTCAATTTTTGTCACATGTTACAATTCGTCACATGTTAGAATTTGTCAATTTTCACTTGAATGACACTGGAAGAATTTGTGCAATTTGCAATTGGATTATTGGACCAGTTTCAACCAGAATATGATGAGAGGATATCATGTACATGCACACAATGCAAAGGCCTTAGGATTCGGACAAGGAAGATGGTCAACAATCATATTTGGGCCAATGAAGTGCACACAAAAAATCCAAGAGTACGAGAGGTAAACTCTTAAAAGTGTTTTTTGAAAATGCTTTAATCTTTGACCCTTATGACACTTCAAGTAAAGTTTGGCCAATAAATATTGAGCGATAGGATGAGTGCCACGATACTTTGAAGTTAATCTCTCACTTGCTTCTAAAATGAAAAATCCAAATAGAATATTTAGATGAAGTTAATCTCTCACTTGCTTCTAAAAGAAAAAATCCAAATAGAATGATTAGATGAAGTTAATCTCTCACTTGCTTCTAAAAGAAAAAATCCAAATAGAATAATTAGATGTATTTAATCTTGATTTCCATATTCAATCACCCATAATAGCCTCTCATTCATGTCCGAAAGAGAGAGAGAGAGAGAGAGACGGAGAGAGAGAGAGAGAGAGAGAGAGAGAGAGAGAGAGAGAGAGAGAGAGAGAGAGAGAGAGAGAGAGAGATAATGAAAGAGTTAAAGGTAACCAACACTCCCAATTCTAGGAAGGTGTGTAGCCCTTGTTTTCTTCCGTTAAAGACGTGGTTCAAATGTTTTTTGTTGGAAGATGAGTTCCACAAAAAAATCCAAACGCCGCAGGGAGGGAGCATGTGGTGACATTCTAGAGTAGGATATAATCGTGTGGTTCGGGAGTTTTAATTAGCATTCTATAATGTTCTTTCTGTTTTTCTCTTCATGTGTGTTTAGGGTCGGTGTGGGTGGGTGTGTGTGTGCGTGCGTGTGTTTGTGTGTGTGTTTCATGCTACTGGTTTACGATTTATGTTATATATTAATTTATGTTTCATGCTTGAGAGAGAGAGAGAGAAAAAAAAAAAACTGATACATCTAACATCACAACTACATATATGTGTGTTTTGCCACGCGACGCTGCCACGCGAACCCGATACTTAGCCGAAATTTTAACATTTCTCTTATGCGTAGCACTGCCACGTGTGGCATATCCACGCTAAAACTTTTTCAACGACCCTGCCGGTGAAATCCAGACTGGAGGAGAGGTCTGGCAAAAAAATTTCGTTCTGCGTGGCACTGCCACGCAATTTTTTTTTAAACTAAAACTTAAAATTTGAATGCCAAAATATGTCGGCGTGGCACATCCACACGTGCAAGTGCCAGGTACGGTTGTTATTTAACCAATTTTCATGTGACATAAATTTTTTTTATTTGCCACGCGTGGCAAATCTCCAGAGAAAATTCTAGAGCGATGGCTTTTCTTATTGCCACGCGTGGCAAAATTTGTCACGCGTGGCAATATTAAAACACAATACTTAGAAAAATTTTGTTTTTGAAATTTGCCACGCATGGCAAAATTAGTTTGTTGTAATTTTTTTTTATCTATTATGAATAATAAGTTAATAAAAAATAACTTTATGATTAGTTTTAAAGGAAATAAGATTTTTTTTTATATTTTGAATAGATGTATACTTATAATAAAATGTGGACTAAAATTAAATGATCATTATCTCAAATTATTATGCTCTGACGAATTAAAGTTACTATCAGTTGAATATTACATGCTATCTTATATATTTATAGACATTATGATGTGTTTCTATATTGAGAAAATTTTTTAATCAAAATTGACAATTGTTTCAATATGGTATTGATGGGTAAAAATAAAAGCGTGAGCTTCATATGCATGTGAAAGGATGCTAAGTACCTTACATTTGAGAGCCGTGTGGTAGCTTGTTAAGCTAATTTGTTGATAAAAAAATTGCAATGTTATACACCTTTGTGTGTTTGCAAAGATCAATGAATAGTCAAATAATATTGTGGCAAAGTGTATTATTATCTCAAAGAAGATGTTTTTTAATATAATATATAAATAATCAACACATATATCTTCTAATTAGTTAACACATCTATTGATATTGATAAATTTTTTTAATTTTGAGTGATTGCGAGATGCGTTTGAAATGAAACTTTAGAAATGCAACATCGTAGAAAAATATAATAATTTTAATTTGAAAACAATATATATTGACCACAATGAATCATTTTATGACAAAATTATTTGTGACATGTACAAATTTTATTCATCATCGCAAGATTTAAATTTATCAGCCAATACATCTTGCAACTCATCTCCGCTAAGATGAATTTCATCATCACTATCGAAATCAAAATCTCTCTCAATATTGTCCTCATGCAAAGAATCATTGTTGTCCTCTTCATCATCTGAGTTGTCGAAATCATGATAATCAATTCTCGAGTTTTCAATATTTATAGAACTCAAAGGTATATGTACATCTTCATCAGATATACTTGTGTTGTCCAAATTTAGATCTTCCATTTCATTCTCAACATATGCATTTTCAAATACATGTCTTGAGCGTGACTTAATTTTAACAACATACCACCAATCTTTGTTTAGTCGATTTGGTTGAAAAATACCTACACATTTAGCAATGTTAGGATTAGATATTTGTTATGTTCACATTTTAATTCACAATAAATAGATGTAATGAAAAAGTAGTGTAGATGATTAATATAACATTGATCACAATTGACAAAAAGAAAAAAAATGCGCACCTGTTCACAATGACAAGGCAACACCAATGTGTCTGAAAAGTCCATGCTTAATATCTTGGTTGAATCGATAGCAAAAAAGCCACTACGATCTTTTTTTACAGTTGCATTTGATCCTCTGTAGTTGATTTTGAACCATTTCATATCAAACAACAAATATTTGCCCATTTCACCAAAACACACCTCATATATGGCTTGTATGGTTCCTACATACTCAAGCTCTCCAGAAATTGGACTTTGATCTCGAGCACTACTCCGACTTTCTTGATGGAAGGATGCCATCACACCACAATCATAAGTTCGTCGTTTCATATCAATTGATTCAATGCGATGATGACGACCATATGCCCACATTGCACTATACTTTAGATACTGTCATATGTTGGTTATAATTAAAACAATAATCAATCATCGTACAAATTAAAATTGTTCACTGCAAAAAATAGAACTATAGACAAACCTTCCAATCACATCCTCTTGCAAATTCCCATTCTGTGTCAGATATGAATTGTTCCTTTGATCTTGCTTGTTGGAGTGTATCAACCATCCAGTCTATAGTGCATTGGTTGGGCAATGGCTCAAGATCATGTGAATGTGTAGCTTGACCTCTACGCCTATTGTGTCGGTGTCGATTTCTAGTCAATACCCTTTTTTTTTCTTCTTCATGTAATTCCAACCATTTATCCAATACTCCTGAATTATATAGCATGAAGGTTGAAATTTTTTCTCTCAAAATAAGTGTCATTTTTTTAAGACTACCCATACCTTGAGGTTTTTCACCTTTTACATCATTGCTTTTCTCATCATGCCATAGTCGTGGAGCAGTTGGATCTATTTGAAATTTTGGTAACATAAAATAGAGATTCTTGCACTAACCATCCCTTTGACATGCTTCCCTATGGCCTTGCCTTCTGATGCACAAAATCTGTCAACACTTTCATGAATCTCTCCAAGAAAAACATCCACCTACAGAAAATTTTAACACATCAATGAGAACATTCTGTTATTTATAATTTGAAAGAATCACACTACATTTATTGAAACTACTAGAATCAAATTCAAGTGTATTATACCTTGAGTGCACAGGACCGGCAATACCAACTTCTTGGACCAAGTGCACAAGCAGATGCACATGTATGTCTAGGATAGAAGTTGGAAAATCCCTCTCAAGCATACATACAACCTCCACCATATCTTCTTGCTTTGTTTGCATGTCTATCTCACGAATCTCCTTACCACACATCCATCTACATCATGTTTGTAGTATAACTAGATTTTAGTACGCTCATATTATTTTTTCAAACTCGTATTAGAAAAAAAACACGAAATTTCATAAGATATCGATGTAAACAAAAAAAATTAAGCACCTGACAACAGATGCTAATTTGTAAATGGCATCACAAAGTTGATCAGTTAGACAGCCACGAATGCACATTGGAAATATGTACTCGACCATCTTCAACCAATCGTGAGACCATGGAGGTTTCCTTCAGCTGTGAATGATGTTTGTAGTGAATGAGCAAAACCCGTTGGTGTTCTCATCTCGCAAATGACTGACCGTACGTACTTATACTCTTCTTTCGTAAGAATCCAAGGGCACTTGGAATATTATAGGTATTTTCATCAGTACATAATTTTGGCCAATACTCTTTTTTTGTTTTTGATTCTTGTAGATCATGCCTGGCAGAAATACTATCTTTGTTGCCCACCAAGTGTTTCCATATTGATTCACCCGCATTTTTGAATATGTGCTTAGGATCAAGCAAGTGATTGATCAAAAGGTTATTCCAATATGGTAAACAATGAAAGATGGATAGTCTTTTCATACCATTGATTGCCTTAGTCTCGGATTCAATCCAAAGTTTGTGCCAATCTGCCACGGACATTCTCTTTGGAGGCATTCTTGTTTCTGATCTTCCTCCAAAGCCTCTTCTATGAGCATTTCTAAATGGATGATTTTCATCATGCAAGTACTTGCGATGATTTTCATACACAGCTTTGTTTAAATGATGTGAGTGGCGAGCATCAATATTTGGTCCACAAATGAGACACGCGTGATATCCAAAAGTTGTAAAACCTAAAAGAATCAAATCCAATGCGTGTTATAAATAGAATTCTTTTAAAGCATAAATATTGCATGCATAAAAAATAAATATACAAACATTACAAATGATTTCATTTGATAGTCACCTAAACAATCACCCAATCCTGGATAGTCATGCATAGTCCAGATTAACATCGCACGCAACAAAAATGTTTTGTCTTGAAGTGGACGTGAGATGTCATATGTTTGGACTCCCTTCCATAGTAGTTCTAGTTTCTCAATCAATGGTGCAAAGTAGATATCCATATTTTTTTACTTTATGTTTTCCAAGAATTAGAAGTGCTAGCATGAGATGTCCTTTTTTTATGCTTAGCCAAGGTGGAATGTTATAGTTGACCAACACCACTAGCCAAGTAGACCACGTGCTTGACATTTTTCCAAAGGGGTTAGCCCCGTCTGTTGCAAGTCCAAATCTTATATTTCTTGTTTCACTTGAGAAACATGGATATTCTTTGTCAATGTGTTTCCATGCAAGAGAGTCTCAGGGTACTCTCATGATCTCATCCGAAGAACGATAACTAGCATGCCAATTCACAAGTTCTGCAAGAGACTTGCAACGAAACAATCGTTGCAATCGTGGGATTATTGGAAAGTGTCGTAACACCTTGCATGGGATAGTGGTCCCTTGTAAGTCATCTTGATATCCAGGAGTATCGCATACATGACAAGCTTTTAACCCTCGATACTCACCACGATATAAGATGCAATCTTTTGGACAAGCATGATGCAATGTATAGTCCATTCCCATTGCACTCAACATTTTTTGTGTCTCACCTCTTGTCTCTAACATAGTGTTTCCTTCTGGGAGTAGTTTGTGCAATAACCTCTACATAATGAAATGAAATTTCATAATATAAAATAAAAGATCATTAAGCCAACTAAAACATTTTGAGGTTCAATATAAGCAATGAAACGGCCAAACGAGATGTCTTTGCTCCAAGATATAATGGTGTGTTTGATTCTTCTCTCAATTTTTTTTCCTCAGCACTAATAAATGATTCGCTATCATGTTCAGTGCGTTCTTCCATATCATGATGCTCATAGATGTTATTTATCAAGTTGTTCATGATTTCAACTTCATCTTGAATGCAAAAATCATCTTCAACACTTGATCTTGATTATGAAGAAGAAGAAGAAAAAGATTGAGGCTGATTGCTTTGGCAAGTTGTTGTTCATCTATTTTCATCATGGCTCTCAATCCCATACACTCACGACATGATAGGTGACTTATGTGCGGCCCATCGTATGCCAATCTTGTTTTGGATATGGAGTGACTGTTGTCATCATCACTAGAGCTAGATGACAATTCATAGTCCTTCAAACATGGGAAACAAATTAACATATTTATCAATTAACATATAAAATTGTCATTCATGAAAATTAAAACTAAAATCAAGACATGCGAATCAAACACCACATCTTAAATTAAGGCATGCAATATGAAATATAAAAAAAAACAATTAATTCACATTGAATATAACTTGCTCTCACTAAATAGATAAAATGTATTTTGATATTCACAAGGTACACTTGAGTTTGGCTCAAAGCCTTTTGTACACATCTTGGAAGAGGGCGATTGAGGCTATATTTGATGAATAGCTCTTCACCACATTTAATGGGCCTTATCGCACATACCATTACGTATGTACTTTTTGAGTTCGTAGAGAAGTATTCTTCCTTTCCATTGGTACGTTCCTCGAAATCACAATTAGTTAATGAAGGGTGCCCAATGGAACTATTTATATATGCAGCAATATTGCCATATTTTTCTGGATGCCCATCAATGTACATACGATGTGATTTCAAAACATTCTCTCCTTGCACATGTCGCTCTTCTAAAGAACAAGCATTGGCATTCAAGCCATAAACCTATATTCTCCATTGGTGACGACATAGAGCATTCCAATCACCCCAATTGTATTGAGGTCATGTATAAGGCATTAATGTGACAACACTATTCAAGGGGACATCAATGCTAGTCAAAGAGAATAAACCCAGTCCCGCATTAGGAAAGTGCTCACTTGGCTTGATCATGTACATATGACCCCAATATGAAAATGATGTTCCACATAATAGTAGTGGTACTCTATCAGGCCAACATGAATATTTATTTCTATCAAAGGGCTTAACCAATGCTTCTAGGTAGGGAGGAAGGGGAGACTCAATCAATGAATTTAAAACATTCTTGGATAAGTCAACAGTACGTAAATTTGGTTGTTCATTTTCAAATCTTGTCAAAATACGTCCAAGTCATGTTCTTTTTTTTTTAATGGAGTAAATCTAGATGGAATAGGAAGAAGAGGAGATTCTACACAAGGTATGTGAGGTGATGTGGGATGGATAGAATCAATGTGAGGTGTCGTGGGATGGATAGAATCGATGTGAGGTGTCATGAGATAGATAGAATCGATGTGTGGTGACATCGTGGAATGAATAGAATCCATAGTAGAATTTGTGTGAGGTGTTTTGGGATGGATAGAATCCATGTGAGGTGTCGTGGAATGAATAGAATCTATGTGTGGTGATATCGTGGGATGAATAGATTCCATGGAAAGATCTATGTGAGGTGTGGTGGAGTGAGTGACGTACAAAATGGAAAGATGCATAACTTCCATGTCATGAGGTTTGTAGTGACTAGTGACATCATTATGATCATCAACAAGATCTTCGTCCAATGCCAGAGATGATCCAAAATCGATATTTCTTATCTTGTTGATGAGATTGTCAATCGATGTGTTATAAGACATTGACATCAATGTATTATTCTGCAAGAGTGAAACATTACACAAGCATTAGTTTTATTTTTCTCAAAAAAATTATAAATATGTGTATGATAAGAACAGTACTAAATTGTCAAAATGTACCTCCAAATCTACATTGGGCTCCCAATGTGCTTTCCAAACTTCCACAAATGTTGTGCCACTATTCATCTTCCTCGAATTTTCAATCCTTTGCATTGTTTGCACTCGCAATATATCTTCTCATTGTACCTCTGTTGATACTAATTTCATTTTACAATTACAAAAATGATTAGTTTAATTTTACAAGCTAATTTATATGTGTATAAATACAGTCCTAAGTTTTAAACAAATAATTATATAGCACTTACGATTTAGGTCGAGGCTGGGCACCAGAACTAGATGACGATGATGTTCCACTAAGTCTTCGCTCAAGAATTTGTGTTCTTTTTCATGATTTCATTTTGTAATAAGATTGCATCTTCTTTAACTTTTTGCTATCTTGTGGAGGCGTCGTGCTTTAAACAATCGTAGAAAAAAAACAAAAAAGTTATATTTAGCACACAATGCTGCAATCCAAATGTTAAGTACATAATATCTACTATACATTTAATAAATATACCTGTTTCGAGACATTTCCTCAGTAGAAGACATATTCGCTAATAAATGATTAAATTTTATCTGCAATTTTTTAACAAGAATGTTACTGATATTGACAAAATACACTTGTCAAAATATTCAGTTAAAATTGACATGTACACACAAATTTAACAAGATCCACAAATATCTTTATGACTGAAACATTTAGATACCTTACCAATGTCAAGTTGCTTGAACGAATCATCCATTTCTCTTGCCACAACATTTGTATTTACTTTCATGTGTGTTACATCATCCACACCATCTATCGCAACTTCCATCATCTAAATACCACCACCACCACCTTACCGTACATCTTTCTATTATTCCACCATCTCACCATTCATCTCTTTTCAAACCCTGGTAGTCTTACCGAGGCAGCTAAAAGATCATTATAGTGTCTTGCGGAGACCAACTACCACCTACATTGGTTTGTCAATCAGAAAGAAAACAGGTGAAGCCGTAAGAAAAGATAATAAAAAAGAAAGAAAAAAGAATCAAAGAGATCCAGCGGAGAAAACCAATAGAAAAGAAAAGATTGAGAAGCAGACAAAGATCTTGGCCGATTCTCAACATATAATGGATCAAAGGAAAAGATGAAAACAACAGTGGACCTATAGGATAAAGTGAGCTCCATACCAAGTAATTAGTGATCAAAGCTCGACACTATAAAGAATTGAAGCTGCAACTATGATATTGTCAATTCCTTCACCAACCACCAAACCCCTCATCGTGTTTCTCTACCATCATCAATCCACCTGTCCAATCTGTTTCTACCACCATTTCATAAACTCCTTGAAGACTGATAACCCAAGGTCTCTGTGACCTACCAATTGAAGGTTCTCCACTTCTCATCGAGACAAGAGTGTCAATGAGGCCGAGACTTCGACTGGAAGAAGAACTGACAATAATCTTCAAGCTACAAATGAAAATCACTCATCTAAAACAGAAGCATGAAAACAGATCACAAAGAACCATCAGTGTCTATAATTTCAGAGGCTTGCAAACATTGTATTAAATGGCTTTCAAGTCCTCATAGCCTGCAACACAATGTTAGAGATGGCCTGACAAAGCAATTCACATATCCACAAACAGTGCTAACACAATGCTAATGCTGAAAAACAGATCAATAGCAATGAAAATGAACAAAATTTAGAGTAAAGATCCAACAAAGAAATCAGAGTGGAAGACACCAGGCAGATCAGCCTCTACTCCTTTCCTCCTCCTTGTCTTTGTGAATTGGACACAAATTGGAAGTGGAAGAGATGGGAGGCACCAAACAAGACAACTTCTTCTTCTTCTCTTTCTTTCCAAACTTCTCCTCACAAGTTCTCTCTCTCTCTCTCTCTCTCTCTCTCTCTCTCTCTCTCTCTCTCTCTCTCTCTCTCTCTCTCCAAGAAGATGACAATGAGAATGATAGTGTTACGTAGAGGCTGGCCCCTTTTAATGCTAGAGAGGGCTGAGGCCCAAAGAGATGCACATTTTCATGAATGGGCACCAATAGGGGCTTTTTGGCAGTTGGGCCCAAACTTAAGGGCTGAGTCCCAAAATTGCTTATAATTTCTAAAGTGGCCTACGGTGAATAAAACTGTCATTTAACTAGTTTTTTAAAACGAACTAACACCTCCTAGCCCCGACAAACCCGAGAACTAGGGGCATATGTCTCTTAAATAAATTTAAGTCCAGCATAAATCAATAAACAGATAGAGTTTCAATAGAAGTACAACCAACCATAATGGGCCATTTACGCATCAGTTTTAAGCAGTTCCCCATCAGCGTAATAGCGCACGGCGATGATTTTTCGTCAAAAATAGCTTGCAAAAGAGGTCTTTTTCCCCGCAAACACTTATTCAGATCTCAGAATAAGAACATGATTCTTTCTCCCTAGTGTTGATGATATACATAATGATAAGTTTTATTCAGAAAAAAATTGCTTGAAAATGGTTGTGGAGGAAATGCGCAACAAAGAAGATGATCTACCTTCTGAGGAGGAGTTTTTTAGAATCCAAAGTCAACTTGGTTTTCCACAGCCAACTATCTATTCACCAACAATATTGACATCAAAAAGTGGATATAATATTGATGGAGAGACAGTAATCAGTGAAGACAAAGTCGAATGCGTAAGTTTTTGTATCTTATCAAGTACTAGTAGATTGGTTATGTCAGTTTATATACTGGAGCTTACTTTGTTTTTTATCATTTCAGAAAACAATTTTTCTTGATGATTTTGCAATTCGTCGAGGAGGGCAGAGATGTTTAGCTGGAGAATTTTCAAGAGATCATGCACTGGGGCACTATCTGAAGTCCTTTAAGAATAATGAGATAAGTTTCATCAACATGGTGAAACTATGATTATGACAATCAAGGCATTGTCTCATTTTCTTGGAGGACATAATTTCAATAAGGTGCATAAAATAATTTTTGTAAAAAAAACTATTGCGGTTAAAATTTTAGGATATGGACCAATGAATTCCATGTTCAAATCATCTCATTTTGCAGTTTATGTTGCTTACGTTGATCTGAGTAAGCATGAAAAATATGAGCTATTGGATCCATATGAAAGAAGAAAATTGTTGCATGATTCTAAGTTGCAACTTTCATTGGAAAAAATATCGGAAGCAGATTAGATACTGCTGAATTGTACTTTGTAAAAATTTTACTTTAATATACAAAATCTTATTGTGTGTCTATAGCCTACTGGCTTATATAAATTTGCATGCTTTTTGAAATTTTTTATAATCCGTCAATTTTGTATTATGACGAATTTGGATTCTTCTGTAAAACCATTGAAAAAGTTGCAGTATATAGCTATTTTTTGTGCTAGTCCCACCATGTTGTGTACTTTTATGAAATGCCGCTCTTGCTTGCCAGTGAGATTTTTCCATTCCTTGCGATGACCATATGCTAAGACTTCCACTATTTCTTGCAAAGATTATCGAATGATGTCGTAATATGTGCTGCATGTCATAAAAACATAATCTAAATCAGTACTAAAAGTATCTAATTTAATTGCACATATTTGTCTATTGTAGTGTAAAATCAAAGTCTTGCATTATAATGTGTTATATGATCAACACCCCATGCCATTTGAACTGCATCCACAAATTCATTGGTTGTTTTCTGTATCGTTTGTACATCAGTATTTGAAAATTTATCTTTTCTCAAGTATTTCACCGTGTTGTCTAACTTTTTCCAAACTTCTACTTTGTGTATACGAGTAGAACCTTCTTCTTTGAAATCTTGAGTTGCTGCAATAATTTCTTTCCAAACCATATATTGAACCTTAGATTGTTTGCCAGAATAATTTGATAAAAATCTTCGAGCTTTAGATCCTCCAATGCTCGGCTTGCATGGAATATTTCCTGTTTTACCTTATAGCTTGTCATCTTTTTTTATTTTAATGTGGCTTTTATGCAAGCCTGCTTTGGACAATACATCCTCTAATGTGGAAATAGCTTCCTTCGCAGAGGCCTCTGGCTCGGAATTCCATGCAAACAAGATGTGAAGATATATTATTTTTTCTATAATACGCACCTCTGCATGCAATGTACAGATATGAACATTTCGTAGAGGAATCAGTAGTACAGGTTTCCAATTAGGATCTTCTCGATCTCTTGATATTCCTGTACTCCTTGTCATGACTTTTGTTGTTTTCATGCAGTACAAACAAGGGTGTTCAGAGTTAGCACCATGAGATACATTGAACATACATTTTAATGTCTTCAGATCTCCTGCTAAATGCCATTCAATGTTGAGAGTGCCAATTCCAGGAATATTGAGTGGAACTCCCTCCATGTGAATTTTTATGGTGGCAGGATATGATGCTCTATTAAATATCCATGAGAGAACGTCATGATCTTCTTTCAGCACCTATAAGAGAATACAAAAACGTGATTAGTCTCATAATATTAACACAGAGAATATTTTAGACATGAAATCCATATTCAAATGATTATCCCTATTTATTATGCGAAGGAATTGCTATACCTGAAATGCTGCCAACCACCAGATATCATTTTTTGATATCATCTTTGACAAGAGACAAATATGAGATACGCATGGATTGAAATGCAATTTTTATCTCATTATTACTAGTTGTATAATGATGCAAAGAAGATTTCAACCTTTGGATCTCCTCCTTGAGCATCTCATTTTCATCCAGACAAGTTTTCATCTTTGTAAATTTTTCTTCGCACTCCTTTGATATATTCCTTGATTCCTCTTCCAAATAATGTATTCTTTGCATTGAATGTGCATTCCCACAGAACATCAAATTCTCACAGTAACCCAAAAGGCCATTTTTACCATGACACATATAGATTATCAACTGACTCACAAAATGAAACTCTGGATGTTGCAATGAACATGGATCAATAGGATACAATGTTCCTGATGACCATAAATCTACATGTTTTAGCTTTTCCTCCATGTATCGGACCATATCAGAGGTTGACGATTTGGGTTGCTTTGAATTTCTTGTCCTGAGTGGAACATATTCTGGTGACAGATCCACATGAAGATTATAAAGCTTTGTCATCAGTAAAATACTATAGTAACAAATAACACTATGACAATAACTAAACTGGAGATGGCGCTAACGACTCTACTGGAGATTGAGATGGCGCTAAACACTTGTTTTTGACCTTGGAGATAGGGATGGCGTAGGTTTTTTTTTCAGAAATGTCACTCCTAATTCAAATTTTTGAGTATTCCCAACTATTGGAAGGGAATATTTCAACATTTTGAAAAATTTTATTTTAATTATGGTTAAACAACAGTGAAGTTTGATGTGACTAAACTAAGGTGCATTCATTTACATGGAAAGTAGTGCGGGCAGATGCATAAAGAAGTTAGAAAATGATATTATAATTACTTTATAGTTATTTTTCTCTCTCCTACATGGCATTTATTATAGGGTCCTCTTTGGGCCCATATTTTCTCTAACAAAATCTAATAAAATTGCTTTTAACATAAAGATTCTGAACGAAAAACAATGTCTTTGTCGCAAAGGTACCAAACTGCCAAAATGAATATGTACAGAACTGCTTGTAATGGAATGACTTCCTTCTATCTTGTAGATTATGTCGAATTTCCACAAAATATTCTGCAAGGTTTTGCTCCCAATCCACATAAAGACTGGATAATTCTGGATAGGCCATATTTACATTAATCAGTAACCCTGCATCTTCGAATGCGCCTAAATCCACAACAACTCGAGGTTTGTATAGTTGAAACTGCGACTTTCGCTTCCAAAAATGTCGCTTATTGTCTTTGTTCCTCAAAAATTGGAATTCTTTGATTTGAATATATTCAAGAGCATATATAGCCGAAGAGCCTATGTATAACTCTGCTGATCCAAAAGGCACGACCTGGAATTTCCCTTGGATTATGCCCCAACGAAGACATCCTTTGTGCTCGATAGAGAGTTGGGCCCATTACCAGAAAAAGTCGTCTTTGTCCCAAGGTCGCTTCCACTCGTCGAAGGCGATGCCTACTACGTCAAGTAGCATCATGTAATTCACACGCCATTGCAATTCAATATTAAATGCATGTGGACACCACTTTCAGAATCGTTCAGCAAATGTACGGAATTTGTCAGCACATACCTTCAATTACGACGTGTTTGCTTTGGCTGTGTAGATGCAGTTGCCAAATCTTGAGTTTGCAACTCAATAGCCAGCTTCTGATCGTCCAATTGTTGCTTGCCATCTGACAGCTCCTGTGCGAGCTTGTCAATCTTCATGACTGCCTACAAATACTTTGGATGGTCTGAGGCTCCGGAGCAAGATGGCACAACTTGAAGTTGCTGTGTGAGGTCATCAATGCGAAGCAGGGACTGAACATATTCTTCGTGAGAGTCGGGCCCGCTGCAAGATGGGGTGGCTTCACTAGATGGCTCCTGCAGCTTAGCCAACTCTTCCTCGACAAGTGCCTTTGCATCCTTGAGCGGTTGCAAGAACTCAACTCGAGAATTTTGAGCATCTGGCCTTGGAGTTGGTTCAGCTTCGTGAGGTCTACTGTGATTGACCCTGCATTGGTGCTCAGAGAAAGAGTAGCTTCTGTCTTTATTCGTGTCATTCGCTCCTCCTACAAATATTTCTGGAGGGGGACATTGTGTTGATTTGCAGCCAAAAGTTTTTGCTTCAAAGAATTATTTTGAGTCTGAAAATTGTCAAACTTGGCCTCAATCATCTTATTTGTCTTCTTCAAATAATCAACTTCATTTATTAGAGTCAGAAGCTGTGTTTCGAGAGAACGATTTCGTTCAATCAAATTTTGAGTTGTCTGATTCGAACGAATTGATCTTCTTGTAGGACGCCTTTAGAGAGTCGTGGCATCTTCTTTCTGAGTTGACAAACTCCACGGTGAGCTTTTGGTGATACTTGTCAAACTCATAGACCTCAGCCACTAAATTCCTGGCTCTTTTGGTCATGGTACGAAACCACTCGGGCTGGTTGTCTGGTTCATCTTCATCTTCAACAGGTGCCCCAGTGTCGCCTTCAGTAGCTGCTCGTGCCTTTTCTAATGTGTCAGATTGAGTTGCATCATCATCCGAGATAGATGCACTGTGTTGTTTCTGGGATGTTGAGACAGATGCTGGCTTTGAAAGATCAGCAGCAGCAACAACAACTCCATCTGTATCCATAGCACTAGTATCAACTACAGCTTGTTGTGAAGGTGCAATATCTATCTCCATAGCAGCGGCAGCTGCTACTTCGACCGCTGGCTTGGATGACCCTCCTTTCGAACTCCAACCTGATTATAACCAAAAAAACTGTCACAGAAACTATAACGCTCTTGACCAGCAACCTGATCTAAGATGAAATCAGTGAAGCGCAGAGGATGATGGTCCTTTCTTGTGACAACATTGAGTTTGCGAAAATCCTAGCATATTCGTATTTTGTCAGTTTTCTTCTTTGGGACGACAACAATGGGTGAAACCCATTCATTGTCAAACCCCGTAACTCAACATGCATAACTTTTACAAATCTTCACATCACTCAATTTGAAACTAGGAGAGTTTTAACACACGAATCACATTGGATATGTTAGTATTAGACAAAAGCTTATTCCTAGAGTCAATACTCTTGGATCTGAAGGGATTCAGAAGCTTATTACTAACCTAGAAGGGTTGGTGATATGATGATTAACCATGTTGATTCTTCTTGTTAAATCACAAAGTCATGTGTGGATTAGAGATATCCATCTTAAAGACATGATGATGAACAATGTTGATCCTTCTTGTTAAATAACAAAGTCATGTGTGGATTAGAGATATACCAGACATCCAAATAGTGGATTCTCCATTTTTTGTTCAGGAAAGATATTTCCTATAAGGATTATATGACAATTAGATTGATCAATGGGTTGTATAGAAAATTTTGATTAAAGGGTTAAGGAACTTCTTGGAGGGAGTGCCGGTGGTATGGGACATTAGTGATTCCAAAGGACAGACGCTAGGACCTTAAGGATCTGATTGACAATTGTAGACTTCTATAACTATTTGGATACCCCATATACTCTCTCAAGTTAAATGCCATTGTTTCCAGCATCTCATGGATTTGTATGTCTCCCTGACAATTGGATATATAGGCTAAAAACTATATACAAGCAAAATACCATCCAGTAAAATATGTTCAGTAAAAATCATTTATATCTTGATGGATTTGTTGGATTTATATCCTCTCTCTCCCTAATCTTGTGGCTAATCTAGATCCATTTATTTGTTGTATATAATTACTTGTATTGTCGCACGGTCTGAAGAAATACACATAGAAATACACAGGAGTCACTAATATGACAAGAGGGCCAAGAAGTCTCTACACATGATAAAGACGAATGTTACCAATGAGCTTCTAGCCACAATCACCATAGTAAAATACTTCCTAGGCTACATTGTCTCACAACACTGCTTCTACTCGAATGGTCTCAACCTATTGCACCTCCACCTCCTCTTAGGAAGCTTGATGCCCACATCCTCTAAAAGAAGCTTTTAGAAACTTATGGTCCAACACCTACTAGAACCTTATGGGCCACATCCTCTTATGAAACTTTTGGAACCTTAACGTTGATGGCCTACCTCTTAGACTCCTTGACAATTAACTAACAATACGTGCATAAAAGTGCAAACCTATTAGGGACTGATTCTATATAGTTGACTTTGGATCTGGTTGTTTAAAGTACCATCTTTCTCAGGTATTTCCTCATTCTTCACCTATTTCTCTCAAGTTTCTATAGTGGTTCAAATAGGTTTCTGGTGTTACATGTTGAATCTTTTGAATACTGCTTGGGTGTACTTTACTCGAGGTATAAATATTATATTTTCTTTTTTCCATACATTTGTGCTGAAGCATTATGCAAGAACCAAGGTTTATCAACTTCAAATTCTTCACATCTTGTGTTGATGCTGTTGCTTCTGTTGTTGGTATTGCCTAATAACCAATTTTGGACTTTCTTTTGCATTATGGCATATGGTTTGCAGTTGCAAAATTTTCAAAAGTCAGTTGTTTTTGCACACAAAACTCTTAGGAAACTTGTTTACTATCCAATTTGATTGTTTGGTGACCTTATGAAAGCCATAATAAGAAAAATTGCAAAAAGAAAGATGTTTTTTGAGCCATTGGGGCTGAAAATAAGAAAAGGCCACCCTTGCCTACACGCACATCTGTATGGACATGGTTGGGAGCACATGGCGCAGCCTCAAGAGGGAGGGGAGGGGAGCTATGGCTCCCATCCATAATGACTGACTTGGAGGGAGTCTTATGTAATACATCCCCTCTCTTCCTCTCATTTCTCCTTAAGTGTGTTAGCCATGGAGTCATGGAAAGAAGGGTGAGCGGGAGTACTTTTTGTACCCCCTTGCTCCAAAGTTTACGAATAAATAGCTTAAGCTTATAAACATCATGTTTGAAACAAAAGACTTAAGCATAAGGTTAAGATTTTTTCCTTTTCAAGTTTAAAAAAATACTTTTGGAAAAATTAGATATGGCAAACTTAAAAACACTAGAAAACAGAAAAGGAGAAGACAAAAAAAAATCAGGAGATAGATCATAATCCTCTCTCCCCTATACTTGTTGCCAGTATAGTCGTGAGGAGGGTGTACTCCTCCCTGCTCATCCGTTCATCTTAGCCCTTCCAACAAGCCATATGCATGCTTGTAGTCCCTTGCCACATTCAACAAAAATTGAGACCATAGAGATGGATTTTCCAAAGGAGGAAGATACTCCTTCCATCACTTTCTTGTCCCTGCAACTTATATTATGGGTGAGAACCAAGCCACAAGGGTTCATAGTAGGTCCAGAGAATCATGTGGTTAGGCGGTTTGAACTTGGGGGATAGGCTTGACACAAGGGTCACTTGGGTGAGTTGGCTTTTGTAGGCTAGTGATTGGGTGACCTAGGTTTGAGGTGGAGCTCATAACAACCGCCACATATAGTTGGGGCCATGTAGGCCCTAGGTGGCATCCTTTGGGCCCGCCATTTGGTAAGGAGTTAAGGAGGTGGGAAAAGAGGTAAGGAAGGGTCCGGGGGGGGGGGGTAATAGGAACCATTGCCAAATATAATTTGCTTCACTTTTCTAATTTGGCTTAGCATTTAAACTCTTGTTGAAATTGTTAGCAAGACTCCCTTCATGCATAATGGAGCACACCATGACCCACACCTAAAGATGACCAACTACAATTGGTTCAAGCAATTAACTGCTTGCAAAACCAAAGCTTTGAGATGTAGTCTAGGCATGCAATGACCAAACAAGAATGGAAAACCAAAGGTAGTTGCGATCTGTCGTCTTGTAACCCATGCTTAACCGAAGTTCTAATTGGGCAAGATGTGACGTTGTCCTAGCTAGATCAGCGAAACAGTCATTTTCCATGCATGATTCGCTAGACAATACCAAGATTGTTACCGCCCTTGTGTTTTATGCAAGAAGGCGTTTACATGGTCGCAAAATCTTAAGGAAAGGTCTAATACCCCTATCACATTGGATGTGTTCTAGAACACCTTCAAGGTGATGTTCCTCTTGGTCTTTGACAATTTTGAGCACTATCGTCGATTTTCTACCACAGATTAGGAGTAGGCTGGTAGATGCCTACATACATGAGTTCCAAGAAGTTTTGTTATGGTTCATTAATCAAATCAACCCCATATCTATCATTTTATTCTCACGCTTCCTAAAAGTATCTTGAAGATGCATTTTGCTTGGGAAATCTTCATTGACAGGAGCAAAAATTGTCCAAGTTTGGGCTTAGAGACAAGTAGTTCTTCAAGGAGCAGGGCAAGGACAAGAAGTCACTAGTTTCCAAGGCAAGAAAAAGTGCATCAAGTTGCATTGTGTAGACTACGACAAGGCGAGAACCAATGGTTTTTGTTTTTCTTGCATGGAGAGAGGGCATCTTGCAAAAGATTGCCTAAAGAAGTCTAAATAATCTAGTGGGCAACCCAAAACCTTTATGGTGGTATGTAATTCTAGCATTTCTCATCTTCATTTTTCCTTAACGGATAATGTTGTTTGTGGAAATTGTTCTTTTAATACAGGTATTTTGATCCCCACAATCTCATTCCCATAAATGTGCTTGTAGGACACCAAGCTATGAATGTTCTATTCAATGATGGTTCAACGCATAATTTTGTTAACTCGAAATTGGTGCAAAAACTTCAAGTGGAAACTTCACCAAGTAATTACAAGTATGTGGTGAAGATGGTGGCAGGAGAGGATCGACAAATATGGGACCATATTGTTCCTCAACTACTATTGAAAATCGAAGATTGTAGTGAACCTCTTAATTTTTATATTATGAATCCAAATATGTTAAATATAATCTTGGGTAAGGAGTGGTTTACTCAAAGAATGACTCACTGAAAAAAGACTATATAGCTTATACTTTGTCTTTTTTGCACGATGGCTCATTGATTGAACTCGTAGGCAATGTGGATGTTCATAATACTCCTTTTGTTTCAACTTTGGAAGTTAAAGAATGTGTGAAAGATTCTCATTGTAATGTTTATTTGTGCTTTTTAAAAGATTTAATTTTTATGAATAGTTATGCTATTCAGAGTTTAACTATTGGACAGTCGCAAACGCCTTTGTATTTACCCCTTGATATTCTTTAAATCGAGGAATCACTTGAGTGTAGGGGATTTAAGAGGCTTAGGCAAGAATTTAGCGACATTTTTCATGAGCATCTACCTAAGGGCCTACCTCATTTGGCATAGTAAGTCCTTTTGGGCATCAACAATTTTTTTTTAGCAAAAATGATAGACACACTCACCTCTGTGTTGGCGATAGAAATTTGAACAAGACGACCATAAAAAATACATATCCCTTACCTAGAATGGATGATCTAATGGAGCGTCTATATGGAGTCAAATATTTCTCCAAGATTGACCTTAGGTTAGGATACCATCAAGTAAGGACTAGGAATGAGGACGTCGAACTACATATGGCTAGTATGGGCTTTTGGTGTTATCATTTGGGCTCATGAATGAATCCACTACATTTTAACAAATGATGAATGACATACTTTGTCCATGTTTGGGGAGGTTTGTAGTGCTATATTTGAACAACATGTTGTTGGTTCATTGGTAAAAGATAAATTTTGAACAAAAGATTACCTAATTCCAATAGGTGAACTAGTTGAGTTGGAAGATATGACTACCTTTGTAACAATGGTGCCAGGAAAGACTTTTGACGTTTTTCAACACCAATTGAGAAACTGGATGGTTTCTCAAGATATGGTAAATTAGAAAGGGAAACTAGATGAAGAGGATACTTGGGAGAGCGAAAACTACTAAAGATTGAATTGCCTATCTTGCTCCCCTTAGGAGGAGGCTCTTAAAGGAGGAGTGAATGTTACATACTCTAGGGGCATGTAACAACTTATCTAAGATAATGATCTCGTTATATGGGATAGAACATTAGTTTGGAGCTATAGGTAGTTTTGCACATGTCAATGTCCTCTTGGCGAACGATGATCCTTTGATATTGACTGCACATAATTGGCACGTGCTTATTGTTCGAACGTGACTCCACCTATATTATCTGTATAGAGGTAGATCTCCATGAGCTTGGTATTCATTCTCACCTGGAGAGTGATGAGCTCTTCCTACGTGGGTAGACCAGGATGATATCTTGCATCAAGGCGCAAGTATGTGAGGGTTGAAGGTAGGATGTGGTGACATGGGACGCAGCATGCTTGATGGTGGTCTATAGCTCCAGTACATGAGGGTGAGATGGCAGTATCCCTATATGGGTGGTGATAGAGCATTCATCACCTAATTATGTTCTTAACTAGGTGGGCTTTTATGATGGGGTTTCTAACAATCACCCATCTCCCATTTGTAACTCTATTTAATATTATCAATAATGCTTTAGTTTTTAACATGATCTAACATCATTATCCCTGAAAACTATACTAATAATACCATAACAGAGATACAAATGGGAGATAAGTGATACGGTCATTGATACCCTAAGCGTGCAAAGATTCTAATCACATGTAAATTACTTGTAGCCTATAATCAAAATTTCCAGCTGTTCTTTTCACTGTGCACATCTTTTAGCAGCCGATGACGTTTAGGAAGAATATTTTCAATTTTTTTTTTTGGTTTTGCTTCAAATCTTGAATCAATTGAAATATGTTCTCATGACTATGAGTGAGATCTCTTGACCTTGCATGGTAAGTAATTGCTCTCCTTAGTGCCTCACCCCAATGAATCTTACCTCTTCTCTCCTCTTCTTTCTCTCTCTTCAATTCTCAACTGAATTTGAAGAGCAATCTTTGGCCTCCTTACCTGGTACTCTCTCCTTATTATCTCTCTACCCTCTTTCCCTCTAATATCATCTCCTTTCCTTCATCTAAACCTAAACCTCTCCTTACCTACAAGCTAACACCGTCTCCTTCACCTAAATCTCAAACCTTCTTCCATCTATTCTTTCTTGTCTCCTTCTCATATATCCCAAACTTTCTTCCATCTATTCGTTCTTGTCTCCACTATCTCCTTGCCCTAAATCTCAAACCTTCTTCCATCTATTCTTTCTTGTCTCCACTATCTCCTTTTACCTCTTTCTTCTCTCTAACTCTTATAAAGTCCTTTCTCCTCTCTAATCTCTCCAATCTCCCTCCTATCTCTCCACTCTTACTCCTTATGTTTATTTCCTATATGCAACTATAGGGCCAAATGAGCAAGACATAATGTAAAAGCCTTGGTTACAACAATAGCTGATGCTACCAGATGCAATTTTCAGTTCAGCTATGAGGCTACAAAGGCACTTGTTGATGTGTTTGCACATAACCAAAGTCATAGCATACACAGTCCTAGTTATTGTCCTATATGTGCTATCTACTTGCCATATACATTTGCAGCAACGACATCCACTTTTTCATTACAACATAAGCATTTAGCGTCTTTTTTTATTTGCCAAAGATTGATTGGAGTGCTTTTGCTAGTAAGGGAGTATTATGGATGTGTAAATAGGATCTTTGGGGCCATAATAGTTTTCTGGACCCCAAGACAACATTAATTACGTGGTTCATTCCAAGTCTTTTGGGGCTGTTAATTCATTGGGTAAGCCTAGGCAACTATAGGATGTAGAGCTAAGCAATAGGGAACATGACCGACTTGAGCCTATTTGATACCTTACAGTTAAAGAGAACGGCCCTCAAAACACAATAAGTAGAGTAACTCACAATCATTATATAATTGATTGTATTGGAGCTCCATGTTCTTAGTTGGAGGCTCACACGATAGTTGCTATGGAGGAGCATCTGCTATCTACCTATGAATCAACTTATTAGATCTTGTTTATTGAGCTAGGTGGAAATTGCTATGCATTCATTGCTTCGCTACCCATTACTATCGTGTGATGTTGTGTTGTTGATTCTAGACTAGATACAAGAGAGACTAGATAGCCTTCTAACTTCTAAGCTTGAAGCTTGCCCACCCTCATGCTTTCCAACCCATTAGTGGTGCTATGTTATATGCAATATTGCATGATCACGCTTATCCATGTCATCTATAGAGCAAGTTCAAGTATGCTGAGGAAAAATTTCAGTCAATCTAGATCTTTGATCATGTATCTATGTTCTGAAAATAGGTTATCGAATTCCTTTTCCGGATCTTGATAAGAAAACCTGATTTTGCAGAATTTGAGAAAGGATTTTGCAAAGAAATGGTTACGCGAAGACAACATGGATGTATTTCTGGTAAACTCTATTGGAAAAAAATGGAAGGTCAGGTGGATATCAAGGCGTGCAGCTTTTAGTGCAGGCTGGAGAAGGTTTTTCCTTGATCATGGGCTGCAACAGAATGATGTTTGCTTGCTTGAATTGACAAGCAGAACACCATTTGTTCTCATGGTTCATATGTTTAGACACGGTTAAGCACTTAAGGTAGCTGCTATAATTACGGATTTATTTTTTTCAGCCTTCCCAAACAGGCATTCAAAAGATATGCACTATGTTTAAAAGAGTGAATGTTTTTCTTCTATGAGGAAACTTTCGAATTCAAGGAAAAAAATACTAGAGTTTTGAAATTCAGTGAGACTTATGCTTATAATGACCATAATTTGGCCAGGAATGAAACAGACTATGAGCTGTGAATAAGAAATCTGGGCATTCATAGACAGGTCAAGCCTTTGGAGTGCTCGCTAGCTAACAAGATTGCATTTCTGCCTTTGTTTGGTTTAGGTTTAAATAGTGCCACATGGTCAAGTCAGTATTTTTATCTGAGATCTGGACCCTACTGTGTTTCATGAAGTTTTGGCTCTTCTAGGCTTGAATAATCTCCTTTGTGACTTTGCGTATTTCCTACTTTACATTAGTCCCAAGTTTCAGCATTTATTATAGTTAACGAGGTAGTTATTGGAGGTGATTTTGTGAATTTCAATAGTAACTGAGAGTGTCATTATTTTTACCTATTTTTAAGTCCATAAGTTTGTCCTATTTTTGTGATGTTGACTCTTTGATGTTTCTGTTGCATTTATGAATTGCAAGCAATGCTTTTTGAAGTCCAGGAGAAAATGGGACGCCAGGCTTTTCGTTGCCTCAACAAGTGAGCTCATAATAGTGCTAATAGTAAGTAGATGGTAGTGGAGTCTACTGATGGGATGACTGAGCAGACGTTTCAGTAATATATAGTTAAGTTTTGTAAATTATGTATGCTGATGGGAGAGGTCAGCATAAGTTTCAGTAATATATAGTTCCCACATCTTCCTGCTGAGTTGTCTCAGTGGGGGTCTACAACATCTTGTTCGTAAGACCTTTTGAAAGCACAATCTTGACTGCTTCATGGACAATCTATTAGACTAGCTCATGGAATCCTTCCAAAAGCCAGACTCTTTAGGTCTACTCTTTAGGCCTAGGTTTAGCACATGACAATGATTTTTCTCAACATAGCCTTGTAGATCTAGTTCCAATCTCGGAATCATAACATCAAAAACTTCAGTGTCTGCCCCTGACATAAGCTTAACCACGTACCGGTGGTCACTTGGCTTGGTAGGCACTTGGAGTCTCTGCACAAGTTGAGAATTATTGAAGTTATGAGTACTACCCAAATCAAAACAACACATTCACCAATCTCGGAATCATAACATCAAAAACTTCAGTGTCCGCCCCTGACATAAGCTTAACCACGTACCGGTGGTCACTTGGCTTGGTAGGCACTTGGAGTCTCTGCACAAGTTGAGAATTACTGAAGTTATGAGTACTACCCAAATCAAAACAACACATTCACATCTTTCCCTAACGATTTGCCCCTAACATGAAACAAATTGTGAGGACCAAAAGACAACGTACTGAATTGACATTCACAAGTAGCATTAATTGTTATAATTCGATGCTCAGCCTCAAATCTATTCAATAATGAGCAACCTGAAAACCCAGAACAGAAGGCTTGAATTTCTGTTCAAAGGATCGAAAAATTTAGGATGTGCTATGGAAGATTGTGATAATGAGCAATTAACTATGTCTAGAAAGATAGATCATCTGTCACAACAAAACTTACACTAGATTGACTTGGAAGTTGTTGAGGACAGCCATAGTGTCAAAAATACTGAGGTGTCTAAGACAACCATGTTTCTACACTTTGACTCAATTGACAAGTACACTATGAGAATTGGTAATTTATTCACAACAATAAGAGATGATATCACAATAAAAGTAGAAACAATATCAACCATTCACATATGATCCAATCACATTTGATGAAAACGTAGATTATATTAAAATATGTATGAATGTACAAGAAGATTGTTGAAAGTAAATCTACTTTAAATAGTATACAAGCTTGGAAGGAACAACTTGAGTCGACGATGTACTAGGCATCTGCGTAAAAACATCTGAATCTCATCAATTGCCTGGCCTGCTATATCTATGCTTGATCATACCAATGATTAATTAAGCTTTATCGGTTAGTAATAGATATCACTAAGTGTTCTTAAAATAGCTTACAAGAATCTCAGCGTTTTGCCCCTCAAGCATTGATTATTTCTTTCTTCTCTAGGTGGATATCACGAGACACACAAGCTGATGATGACGATGATGATGGCAGCTTACACGCTCATAGAGATCAGAGACAATGTACTACTCATCACCACTTTTTTGCTAGGATCACCAGATCTCCTATGCAAAGACACACTTCTCATACTCATAAACGACGTCAATGGACTCCAACACTTCCCCATGTTGCAGCTCGCATTCCATCTTTCTATAGCATCAACACAGATAGGACCTCATGACATGGATACATCTATTATGCACACACACACTCATTTTCTATAGCATCAACACAGATAGGACCTCATGACATTGATAATTATATTATGCACACACATTCTCATTTTTGCATTTATCTTAGTTTGTATTAGATGTTTCTTTATTATAGCTTTGAAGATGTTTTCCCATTGGTATCACATACTTGACATGTATCTCATTAGTCTTATATGCCTTTTGGCATGGAAAAGACATTAATAAAGCTTCTCTCTCTCTCTCTCTCTCTCTCTCTCTCTCTCTCTCTCTCTCTCTCTCTCTCTCTCTCTCTCTCTCTCTCTCTCTCTCTCTCTCTCTCTCTCTCTCTCTCTCTCTCTCTCTCTCTCTCTCTCTCTCTCTCTCTCTTTTGCTCGTCGCAGGAGGTGGAAGATGAAGCCCATTTCCTCTTCAGATGTCCGTTGTACTATGAGATACGGGGGAGGTATTTTTGTCTCTTTGCGATGGCCCACATACACATCGTAGTTTTTTCTCCTATCCTAATGCTCATTGGTTGGGACTTCTTGTTCGTGAGATGCTTACTTTCTGTCAGTCTCATATGCTTGTACTGGATCACTTGGGACTAGACTCCCAACAATTGCTTCTTACTGGCTTCTTTCGAACTCGAGCACATGCTGATGACTCCGACGATGAGATTCCTATCCCTGTGCCACCATGGAAAAAGCCCAGATGTAGTCGCCATGTGCCTCCATCAGGGCCCACTGTAGATTCCACTTAACGGACACTTCAAACTTACTTTTGCTAATATGTACATATTCTCCACCTGCCCTAGGTTGTGGGCATTGATACTTTTTATGTAGTTCTTCTATTACACCTAGCTCGGGTTGTGGGCTTATTTCACTTTTGCTTTGCTCTGCTTTCATTTGTAGCTAGTTTATGGCATTTTACGGCCATGTCCTCCTATGGATGATGCTCTTGTTGTTGCTTGCACATATTTTCTTTTTGGTCTTATGCACCCACTGGTGCCCAAAAGATGTTAATAAAGCTTGCTTTTTTTCTTTCTCTCCAATCCTTGCGGCACATGTGCAAAAAGAAACACTCTATATAAAATTTGGCCATATGGCATCATATACAGATTACAATAATGTCTGATGAACATAATGAAAAGAAAAATACAACTAAGACTTGTCATCGTCCTCATAATTAGAATCATCCGAGTCTATGCTACCTAAACCAAGGTAATCCGTAAATGAATCCGAGGGAGCCATCCACCATGGTGAGCGCTTGCCTCGGCTGCTGCTACCTCTGCCTTTGGTGATGCTACCTCTGCCTCTACTGCTAGTGCTCCCTTTTCCCCCCACTCCCACCCTATGTCTGGCTATTTCCTTGCCACCTATGTCTCCCTCTGGTTGCCCCTACCTCTACCCAAGGGTGGTCTCCCTCTAGGTCCGCCTGTCTAGTTATTGGAACCCTATGGTCCTAAACCCTGGGATGGCCCTGCCACTAGGGCGATGCTTGGCCACCGGCCTCCTACGATGCTCTACTCAGCTCAACATAAAGTCTACTCAAAACCCCCCTCATGGAGCATGTGGGTCGCCCCCTATGGCTATGGGAAGGAGTGGTTGCCTCTGCATCTGGTTTCACCATGATATCGGCCAAGTCATCCCCCTATGCCTCTATTCCCCTCACGTCCTCCTCCTCTCCCTCTGTATCTGGATCATCTACTCACTCCTCCTCTAGATAATCATCCTTGAGCTCTTCTCCCCCCTCTAAGCCCTCAGCCCTTTCCTACCCCCTGGCTTCTCTCCTCTGCCGCCATAAAGTGTGTGCCTCTGCCTTGGCCTGCCTATATATCTCATCATCTAGCTCCGAGGAGTAGCAGCTGATGAGTCCACCAAGCAGGAGTCAACGTTGATGTACAACCATAAACAAACAATGTTGATAGGTGAGTATTTTGCGATTCACATACAACAAAAGCAATTTAATGCATAAAAAATAACTAGAACATCAAAGTCTACAATGTCTCGCCTCAATCAGCTTGGCACCATCTATGTGTGTGCATCTCAACATCTATCCATTGGTTTTCACACACACCTATCATAAAACGTGGGGAGGACTTGCAGTGGAAGCTTGAAGGTTTGAGCGTAGGCATGTAGGAATGGAAACGCAATAGTTAGCAATAGAAATATTCAAGAAGAATGATTCGTACAGAACTGCGCAAATGACCAATACACTAGTGAGACAAAAATTGCACTCTGATTAATATCAACAGTGAGTACAATGGCTTGAAGTAATAACTTCAGCTTGCTGAGCATGATAATGCTGGCTATAGATAACTCTGATTGTAAAACCTTACTTAGCTTGATTCAGCTAGTGATATATATATTTACAAGTGTCAAGAGACAAATATCTTATAAGCCTTACATGCCATTTACTCTAGTCTTTGTACCACCTTGGGATATTTGGCTGTTAGATTTGATGATAAGTTGGTGACGTCGATCTGCCAATGTAAGAAAAAACCCAAAAAACCCGAAGGTGCCCTTAGACTGAAGGTATGTAAATCCCAAAGTTGTCTCTAGAACAAAGGCAGAAAAATGCAAAAAAGACGAAGGTGGGCCTGAAATGGATTCCAAGGCATTTTGGCCACTGTGTCGGTTTTTTTGTAAAGGTGCAAAAAATGCGAAAAAGGCGAAGGTGCCTTAAAACATGATTAAGGCACAAAAATCTCAAAGGTAAAAGTGTGAAGGTCCGAAACATGTAGTCAACCTTTGATTTTCAGGATGCTCATTACTTGAATGATTTGTTAAGGCTGAGCATAAGAAATCTAACACTCTCTCTTAATGTGGATCCTAAAAAAAACCTTGAACTTCAGATTTAACATATCATTAAATCTGAGATGTTTATCTTTTAATAGAGCCTTTGTGAAGTAATCTGCTGCCATGTAGTTTGTTCTACAGAAAACCAATGCTACTTTCTTGCTATGCACTTTCTCTCTAAGGTAATGATACCTGATTTCGATATGTTTGCTTCGAGAGTGAAATCTTGGATTGAGAAATAACGCTATTGTGCTTTGATTGTCACAATAGATTGTGGTAGGAAGTTTTTGTGCAAGGTTGATGTCTGCAAGCAGTTGCCTTAGCCAGATCGCCTCCTTGGTTGCATTTGTGACAACTATGTATTCGGATTCCGTTGATGATAATGCAACTGAGACCTACTTTCGGCTGTTCCATGAGATTGGGCCTTGGTTGTATAAAAATACATATCCAGAAGTTGATTTTTTGGTGTCAACATCTCTTGCCCAATCTGCATCTATGTAGGCTTCAAGGATATTGGCAGTTTGGCTGCTTCCGTAGCAGAGGCTAAGAGTTTTCGTTGCTTGGATGTACTTCATGACCTTTGTCAGTGTTTTCCAATGAGTTAAGCCTGGATTTGACAAGGACTGGCTGAGTGTATTGATTGAATATGCAAGGTCTGGTCACGTGTAGATCATTGCATACATCAGTGAGCACCAGATCCCGCACCAGTTGAGAGTGGATCCATACTACGTGCCCATGCCGAGAAGGAATCAATGGAAAGATTGTGGTGTGCCAATGGATAAAATCATCATCCATACCAATTGGGCTATCATCCATCAAGGATTCAGTCAGAACATTTCAGTGGATTTTCATAGGGCTCTCCAAGCCTATTTACGTAAATATATGACTTCACCAGATTCGACAATCAAATAGTTTGTATTATGCACAAAAGATTTGGCTACATTGTCATCAATTCAATCCATATGGGACGACTATCTTCCAGTGCTTTGTTTTGATTCTAATCTTTTGATGGCATTAGAAAAAGTCCAAGATCAGACTGTACTTCCATGCACGACGATGCTGGGTGATTCATGGGAACGGAAATTTATGGAGAAAGTCCAATAGCATCTCATAAAGGTGTGGCGTGAGGTAAATCAGAGTCCAAAATTAAAATCGCACAAGGTGTCGTGGGACCACCACCAGTTTTGGTGGGGGATATTGTTGGAGGGTTTGCGTATTCCAAGACAACCTTAACCATAGTTAATAATTGAGAGGGATTCTTGCATGTGTAAGTCCAACCCGATGATCACATAGTTATTTGATTAGTTAAAAAGTTAATAAAAGGACTTTAGGCCTTTTTGCGGGAATTAAATGTTGCAAGGCCTAATAGACAAGCTAGTGAGTAAAAAGGGATCCCCCCAATTTTCAAATGTCAAATAATAAGGGACTTGGAAATTGGCCAATAGGCTTTGAGGCCAAAGACCTAAAATCCACTATATAGAGTGGTGAATTGTAGTTCATTTCGCACATTCATGTTCATTTCAATAAAAGCAGGTTGAACCTCTTACAAATTGAAATTGAATGTCCTTGATTTTCTTCCTTTCTCCATCTCTCATGTTTTATTTGGATTTTGCTATTTGTTGGATTTGCTAATTGTTGGGATTGATCTTTATGATACTTTTTGTGCGTGTGTGTGTGTGTGTGTGTGAGAGAGAGAGAGAGAGAGAGAGAGAGAGAGAGAGAGAGAGAGAGAGAGAGAGAGAGAGAGAGAGAGAGAGAGAGAGAGAGAGAGAGAGAGAGAGAGAGAGAGAGAAAAGTAAGCGTTACCTTCAGTTGAGTAGTGTTAATGGATCATAGTGTTCATCTTGAGTAGTGTTAATGGATCATAGTGTAATCTTAGTGTTAGATGTGGGTCATAAGCATGTGCTTGATTAGGCACTATGCTATTGCTCTCATGGGAACAAATCTCCACATGGACAACATGTTAATCCTTTTCATTTCTTTTGATGCTTGATGTGCTTGGATCTAGGGTTGAAGGTGGATAGAAAATACCTGCTACAAAGTGCGAGATATTCAAGTTCTATATGGCATAGGTAATTAAAGATAGTTTACACACCAAAATGATAATGACAACCATCTTCAACCACAAAAATGTTAGATTATCATCTAGAACCAAATCTAGACCTCCAAAATCTTGTTGAATATAAAATTCAATTATTATTCTTAGAAGCATTATGATCTGCTATCCAATTGAGCTCTCTAGAATCCAATCACTAATGAACTGAGACTATTCCTCAATTAAGGAATACTCTATACCAAGAATACCGATATTCAATGCACATAATTTTAATTGATAATCTTGATGACTCACAAATCATGCATCTTACAAGCAATATAGCTCAAAACAATTAGTTTCTGGTGAATCCTCTTTACATTGATTGTTTTACCAATTAACTTCATCCAGGAGTAACCAAGCTACTCAAGTTAATTGCCAATGATTCATAAATTTAAAATTTCTAGTTGCAGATTTTGATCCATGTTAACTCTACTTCTATAATCACAATTTACATCCAAGACTGTGGATAAACTCAATGGTTACAAAGATATTTGTTATGAATTCAACTAAATGAATTTCTTCCTAGGAAAATAATATCTAAGCCAGTTGCCGAAGAGATCAAGATGTGGGAAGCAAGTTTGATCTTTCAAGTTTTTAATACTGAATAGTGCTTGGCCATTGTTCCAAAAGTCAAGAGGTATAGTCAGATTATAATTTTTGTGGACTTCGAACCTTTTAATAAGGCGACTCTTAAGGATTATTACTCTTTGTCATTTATTGATCAGATGTTTGACCAGTTAGTAGGGAAGAAGATCTACAATTTTATGGATTGTTTTGCAGGTTATAATCAAATTGCTATTGATGTTGAGAATACACTTAAGATGACTTTTACCACTCCTTTTGGTACCTATGCTTATCATGTTGTGCCCTTTGGACTATGTAATGCTTTGACAACTTATTAGAGGTTCATGAATGAAGCTTTTGGTCACTTGATTTTTTATTCTACAAATTGGTTTATGGATGATAGTTGTATAGATACCAATACCATGGAAGGACTTGTTATACTTCTTTGATTATCTTCATGTAGCAACATAGATATTACTCTTGAAAGAGTTAAATTTGAGTGTGTCGTTATGATCATCACCCACCAGGTTGCAAACTCGATAGTAATGCTCTTTTTGATAGGTTTATTACTCGCCCTAGTGGATTTTTTGAGTTTTTGTTGTTTAATTACTCACTACTTTTTTAGAGAGCATAACAGACCCAGATGCATCATCAGTCAACTCGATGAGTAATGTCTATTACTCGCCTACTGTGATTATTAATCACCTACCTCAAAATCTCAATATTTCCACAGTAACTTTACTCGCCCTCGCATAGAGCCCTATACTAGGCCAGAACTCTCATCAAACAACTCAGTGAGTAATCATGCTATTACTCACCTACAATCATTACTCGCCAAGTCCAAGTTTTGTATTTTTTTCTCAATAACAATATTCTTCATTAGTATAGTGTGCTTAGGACCCTCAGATCTAGCATTATGGAGTTCAGCGAGTAATGAGCTATTACTCACCTATTTTTTGCCAATTCAAATTTCCCGCCCATTTCAATTTTCTCATCTTTTTCTTATTACTCACCATTTGAGATTTCTTTCAATCCACTAGGTGACATTACTCACCATCAGCACAATAGCAAGTATAGTACTTGATCTACCATATGCCAAACCGATGAATAATGATCTAATTTTTTGTATTACTCACCAACAACTCAACTTTATTCGCTCTCTTCATAGTGTGCTCTGATCATCATTCACAGTACATAGGTAGCTCGACGAATAATTAGCTATTACTTGCCCATTGTCTATTACTCGCCATTGGAGAAATTTCAAATTTTTTTGAAACAAATGTGAATGACTAACCATCAGAATCCATCTATCTTTTTTGATTTTTTTTTTATCAACTTTTAGTTGTGCAAACACTTATTTTCTTTTCATCTGATCTTTATTTAAATTCTGACCTGTTTTGATCTGAGTTCGATTTCATTTTGGTTTAATCCCCATCCTAATCCATTCACTGATCACCCTAATATAGAAAAGATCTACAAAATTATCTGAGGAACTAGAAAAAGACCTAAAATAGCCTCCCCCTCCATTTCGGTGTATGCATATTAGATCCGATAGGAGATTATCGACCCTAGATCGTCCTGATCTTCAGGAATTTGTCAATGTACCCATCGAAATACATCACGAAAACATTGACGTAGATCCACCACCCAATTTAAGGCCCTTTGTACGTCTTGTCATCTAGAACTTCCCCAAGATTGATGTTCCAAGATTTGATGGAAAGGGCTATCTGCGATGATTCTTGTAGATCTACACTCAAGCGTGTAGAGCCTATGGAGAAGACAACCCACAAGATATGTTAAGATACTTCAATCTATGCCTAACCGACATTGCAAAGGTTTGGTATTTCAATCTGGAGCAGAACAAACGAGATAATTGGAATATCTTACAAAACAGACTCATCACCTGTTTCACAGCCATCAAACTAGGACGTATCCACATGAATAAGAAGAACGAATCCTTGCATGATTATATTGAACGGATCAAGAGGTTACGTGGAGGATGCACCCCTGAGAGTGTCCCAAACCATAGCATCTTGACATGGTTCATGGTAGGATTACCTAAGGGAATCAAGCAACAAATGAAAAGAAGAGACAAGTATGTGTCTTCTCAAGCGGCTTGCACCGATGCCATCAAGAGAGTCGACAATAGTTCACAATGATACTTCCACCTCTACGTCCAATAGCGTTGACACAATCATATCTACCATAGAGAAATTGCATACCCAGAAATAAGCAATTCCGAAATCTCACCATTGACCATGACTATTGACCATAAGTTGAAAGGCTTTCAACCAGGACCCACCATGCCTATCCCATAAGAGATTCCACTTGGTGTCCACACTACGCTAACAACCACACATGAAATGAATGTTTGCAGTTGAGACAAAGGTTAGAGCAGCCCATGTGATAATCCACAACCAGCTGCCCAGCAGTTGAACATGGTCAAGGTGACCGAAAAACCCTACTATCATGAGGAAGAAGCATCGAACTCTGTCCCAGTGCATTTCATAGATGGAACAAATGGCGAGTTAATATCGATCTATGTGAACCAACATCATGGTATATTATTCATAGCTCCGATAAAATGTTATGGATGTGGAGAG
>MU832869.1:0-65109 GCA_029204225.1 Diphasiastrum complanatum | reverse complement strand
GAAGGCAGACAGCAAAAACAGCAGCGATGGCAGGGCGGGGAGGAGGGCGCCAAAAAAATTTTGAGGAAAATGCGAGGGGGACGGGTAGGTTTAGGTAAAAAATATATATATATATATATAAGTATATGTATCATAGTACCACCATGGTACCACGAGCCATTATGGTGCCGCCTTCAGACCCGCGGTACCAGGGCGGCACCATAATAAATATATTTTTTATTATTTATTTATTTATTTTTATTAAAAACCCCTTTTACTAGGGTAATTTAGGGTGAAAAATTTAGAAAAAAAAAGTGTTAGGGTTTAGAAAAAAGGGTGGGATTGTACAGGGGACTGTACAAGAGGGACCTGTACAGTGGGGCCACTGTGGGGGAGCAGACCTTGGGGGTCAATGGGAGTGCAAGCATGTGGGGGAGCAGCAAATCCGACAGGTACAAAACCGTCACATGGGCACTGTGGGGGAGCAGACCACAGACCCAATCGAGTGTCACATTGGGGGAGCAATACATGGGGCAGGTACAGTAGCACATGGGCACTGTGGGGGAGCAGGCCATGGGGACCAATGGGAGTGTCAGCACGTGGGGGAGCAACAAATGGGGGCAGGTACAAGGGCACATGGAGGGATCATCACAGCTGCACATCGGGGAACAGCTGTGGGGTTAAATAGGCACTCACGAGGCTGTGAGAGCCAGTGTAGAGGCTGTGAGAGGCATTGTGAGAGAGAGCCAGTGAGAAGCAGTGAGAGAGAGGCATTGTGAGAGGCTGTGTCACAGACCCAGTGAGAGGCTGTGAGAGAGCCAGTGAGAGCCATTGAGAGGCTGTGAGAGCCAGTTCGAGAAACAGTGTGTCGTGAGATGGCGGAGCGCATACCACCAAGGCCTGAGGGCGAAGCTAGGAGGAAGCTCGAGGAAGATGTCCGAAGGCACAACGAAAGGCATCGGAAGCAAGAGGTAGACATTGCACAGATGCTGCGACAGGCTCTGCAGAGAAATCCGGAGCCGGAGCACCCAGGCCCCGCTGTGCCCCCCACCCCCACTGTCGAGCTGGATTTGGATGAGCAGATCGGAATGAACTTCACACGACGCAACTCATGATGGTCAGGGAAAGGGTTGCCCGCCGTCGGGCTAACCAGGAGGCAGCTCGGGCTAACCGGAGGCAGAGCGAGAGCGATAGAACAATGCACCTGACGAGGGGCGAGGATTCTGTGGAGGATCCGTAGAAAATGTTTAAGAATGGATAGGATCCAGCCGTATGTGGCTGGCTATTGTTATGTAGTTTTTGGCATAAGATGAGGCAACATTTAGTGTTTAACACAGTGTAAAGAACAGCCCCAGCCGTATGTGGCGGGATACATATTGGTTATTTTGATACCACTGTTGAATTAATGTTCAATGTGTTTTTGTGCAACGCATGCCTGGTGTAATGCAGTGTAATATGTGTGTTTTATGAAATGCTATAAAGGGGGTTGTATTTCTGTGTTGTGCATTTGCTATCAATCTCTGCAGTTGAAACTAATTGAAAATACACACATACCATTCGAAATAAAATTGAAAACAGAGCATCACAATTACAAATTGACAAATACACAATGTGCAGTGAATAAAGTACGTCCCCCCACTGGATATAATATGGAAAATGGTCTGAATACAGTGTTCGACCATCTGGCCGCCAAACATAGAACATGATATCAAACTGCTATAAATAAAATAACAGAGCTACAATCAATGCTCTGGCTTTAACTCAGACAAATGCTCCGGAGACAACTCAGGGCACTGAGATGACTCTCGCAACTGATATCTATGCCTGTCTGGAACTAGCATGGGCTGTGTATCCGAGGAGGAGGACTCGTCATCCTCATCCTCCCAATCTGCCTCCGCATCAGCCCCCAAGCAAGCCAAACCAACTAGACCTGCTCCAGCTGGCTGTGATACTGCAACTCTACCTGCACCCGGGGCCCTGCGAGGTCGTCCTCTCTTCCCTGGCTATTTTTGTGCTCTGCCTTTCTTGTTCGGTGCAACCCTTGGGCCTTCCTGGTCTCTTGCGGACGAGGGGAGCTGTCAATGCCTCATCACCCCCACGCAGATCACCTGGCTGGCTAGGCTGGGCCCAAGCTGAGGCCGGCTGGGATAGAGAAGCCAAAGATGGGTGTCCCTGTGCAGCTGATAGTGGAGGATAGGTCCGTGGAGTGTGTGCCCATGGGGCTGCTGCTGGCGGAGGAACTGGCTGTGGAGGGGCCATCCCTGCAGGAGGCAAGTATAGCGGCGATATGTACTGAAAGGGGCGCTGCATGGCCGAAACTGGTACATCCTGGGTGCTGCCACTGGAGGAGCCACTGTGGATGTGGGCGCTGCAAGAGAAAACACGGGCACTGGAGCCACTGGAGGAGCCACTGTGGATGTGGGCGCGGCAAGAGCAAACCTGGGCACGGATGGTGGCCTTCCATGGAGACCTGGTGCTACAGAAGTGGATGGCGATGGAGGGGCTGCAGGCCTCAACGACATCGGTGGCACTGGAGGTGCTGTGCGGCGCACGTACACCCTCTGAGGAACTGGAGGAACTGCAGGCACCTCGTGTAGCTACTCTGGCTGAGACTCTGTGTAGGGCATGCTGGCTAGAGAGGATGGGGGCGCCCTGACGCTTGGCATCTGCTGGGCCTCTAAATTCAACTCTGCAATCAAGTCGTCCAGCTGGGCAATCCGAATACAAATGCTCTGGGCTCTGGGACTCATCATGTGCACCATCCTGTGGATCATCCTGTGCCTCATCCCGTGCCTCATCCTGTGCACCATGCGGACCCTGCATGGCCTCCCAATCGGCACAATCAAAGTCATCTGGTGACTCCTCTGGTGTGCTGTCATAGAAATGCCTATGGCTCTCTAATGCACGCATCCAAGCAGCTGCGGAAGGTAAACCCAAATCACTCTGCCCCCTATCAAGAGCCTCCTCCATCATATCAACATAAGAAGGTATGCCACTGGCCCCCCCTGTGTGCCCTGCCCGTCTCCCGCTATAATCTGTGGCATGTGTCCCACCTCTACCACGTGATGCACCTGTGACCCCTGCACTAGGCGTGTGCCCAACACCTGTATCATATGCCTCATCCCACTCTGATCTGGCAAACACAACCCGAATGGGCTCGTCCTCATCCTGATCATCCTCTGACACTGGCTCATCTGCCTCGTACAATGGAGGCTCTCCGTGCTCAAGCCCAAGCTCTCTCTCTCTCTCTCTCTCTCTCTCTCATCTCATCTCTCTCTCTCTCTCTCTCTCATCTCGACAAGCTCCCTCTCTCTCTCTGCCATCAACTGTGTGCCCAGGTCATCTGCAGGCATGGGATGGGTGTTGTCTGTAGGCAAGTCAACCTGGCGCTCCATATCAGATATCTTTGTCTGCAAGGATTAAAATTTGCATGTCAGAGAGACAACTTTGCATGTCAGAGAAGAAATGAAACCAACGTACCAGGGGTCAACCAACATGCTATGGGAGAATAGCTTATCACCTGCAATGCGCTCGTAATGGTCGGAAGTCTCCTGGTGAGACGTGCGTTCGTGCTACAGAACACCAACCCCTCCAACTGACTCACTAACAACCGGTTTCTTCTCCTCGTGTGAATGAGTGCCCATGTGCTCCAATTACGCTCACACACGGAGGCAGCGCAGTCCTGTGGTACGTGCAATGAAATGCTTCAGCACATGTGCACAGGTGGAAGGTCAACGAAACACAGCAATGGAGGATGAAATGAAATGCATACCTGAGAAAGGACACGTAGTGCAAGACGCTGTATGGATGGATAGGTGCTACGAACATGGTCCACCAGGTAATGGGAAGCTGCCTCCTCTCTGGATCCTGTGCAGCCGGGTGGCCGAACGTGCCCATGCCGAAACGAAATGCAGCGAGCTCCTCCGTGAGCCTGATAGGATCCAAACCTATGTGTGGACCCACCCTCTAAATGTACTGAAGCCAGTCGGCCTCGAGCTCCCTGTCTGCGATCTGTTTCGGAGAGAGGAAGAGGGGATGCAACATGTGTGCAACGCTGTGGATACTCCTGTGGAAGTAGTTCCACCGCGTCTCCCAGATGAACTTCAGCTCGGTCATCCTGCAGGTGAGAGGCATGTGGTTTAGGGCATTACGAAAAAAATATAACATTGACAGAAAAACAAACTAGCAACTACTGAAAAGATAAAGGCCAATTACATTACTATACCGCTTACCTCTCTGGCTGCAAGATGGGCAGCTGCAAGAACTGTCCAATCCGGTCCATGAGCTCATATACCAGTCCAAGTGTCGACCCCTCGCTGTCAGCCATGCGGAGCACAATCTAGAGTGATCGAAGCAGTCCTGACAATGTCTGTGCATCCCTCCAGAACTGGTCTCCCCTCACCATGGAAGAAAAGTGCTCCCCATCCTCAGTGTGCTGTAGCGTACTGGCACGCCAAAGATCACTGGCAACCATCTGTAGAAGTTGTGCCCTACACTTGATCAAACGGTCGATGACCACCAAGTCGAATGCAAAGCGTGTGGGGGCTGGCTTACGGAGGTCCAGATGGCTGAACACCCGGAACATGGCAAGAACACGCCTCTTCCTGGTGACAAAAGTCACTAGGAAGAGGGCCTCACGGACGATGGCTCTAACCCAGGGAAGTGCACCTATGTCCCCCATCAGAAGGTCTATGCCGTGCGCTGCACAGGGGGTATGAACAATGTGAGGGAACTCGGCCTCTAGCAGTACACCCATCTGAATGCAATTCGTGGCATTGTCCGTCACCATCGTGACGACATGTTTTGCGCCTATGGATAGGATGGAAGACCTGATGACATCAAACATGAACTCTGCAGATATGACTCTCCCCCCCCCCTGCTACAATCCATGGCCCTCAAAAACTGTGTGCCCATGTAGCTGGAGACCAATATGTTGAAAATCGGCCTCCTCCTGACATCAGTCCAGCCATTGGACATGATGCTGCAACCATAAGTGGCCCAATGGCGACGTAGAGGCTCCATCTCTAGACAAGGACTCGACCCTATCCCTCAGCATGTGTGCGGACAGCCTCTGAACTAGGGACTCTCCAGCTAGGGCTGACAGACTGTGCAAGGCGGAAGGCCCTTCTGAAGGGCTCAGAGTCAGTGATGGCAAATGGAAGGTTCAGGTCATAAATCAGACTGGCCACGGCCTGTGTGGCCCCTCTGTCCATGTGCGGCTGATGCGCGCCACGAATGCTCTGCTGCCTAAGAACTCTCCCAGCTGGGCGACGGGTAGCGGACCTCCAGCATGGTGCACCAAACATGACGGGAATGGATGATGACGCGACAGGCTGGGCACTAGTAGATGCATCGACGTGGAATGGGGAGAGTGGGATGCACTGGTAGGGATGGGTGCAGCAGCATAAGTGGGGTGCACTAGTGGAGGGGGAACATCTGGCATGGGATACGAAAATTGCTGGCTAGGGAGGTCATCCGGATGGGAAGGGAGGGAGGAAGGGATCTCCTCAACATCCTGGAAGGCCTCGTCACTAGCATCCTGGGCCTGCTCCTGCTCGGGTTGTGGAGAGTCCATGAGAAAGTCGTAAACTGGGGGAGAGCGAGCAACAGTAGGTCGTGGTGGAACCGCAGTGGCAACTGGCGGATGAGATGGGACGGGATCCACCGGAATGGGTGCAGATGGGGGTGCGTGTGGTGCAACTGTCTGAGGGGGGGTGAGAGACAAAGGGACTGGACAAGGATGCACTCCCTCTCCTCGTGCGTGCCAGCCAAGCAGGCAGCAACTCGGGGTCAACCACGGCGCGGTGCAAAACCGAAGAACACCCTCCGAAATGGTGTGCTCCCCTGCCACAAGACGTGGCCCGTAGGTGTCCAGAAGTCGTTGCCTGACGGGAACGGACATGCTGGCACAGGGGGCAGCATTCAGTGTGCCACCTTTTTTGGCGATGTGCCGAGTAGGTGGCCTTTAAGGCGAGTGAGGGTGGCACTGAACTCAACCAGGCAATATCGACAGCGCACGATCTTTGCACCGGACTTGTTGGACTTGTCAGGAACCCGCCCTGACAATGTCCACCTCTCCCCACAGATCGGCAAGGTTGGAATGCACCATTTATGTAGAGGGAACTGGGGAAGAAAGGCAAAGATGATCGTGAGTGCGATAGGAGGCGGAAAGCTGGAAAATCCACAGCAATGGCCGAAGTAGCAATAGTAGGGGCGGAAGCGATCTGTACAACGCAAATACAGTGTGATGGCGAGGAGTGCGCGGACAACAGAGAGGGCGCAGACAGCAGGAAGAGGGCGCGGACAACAGCGCGATGGGCAGGGAGAGAGATGAAGCGAGGGGGGGGGATTAGGGTAAAAAAAAAAATTAATATATGAAATATTAAAAAATATTAAATATTGTGGTACCGCAGATCAGTTTGGATCCGCGGATCCTTGTACCGCTGGATCTATTATATATATATATATATATATATATATATATATATATATGCAATTAGAATGATAAATAGTGATAATCTGCATTAGGACCAAGCCAACGATAGTCTGATCCACGTCTAGGTATAATACAAGGCTCAACCTAAGTCAAACAGTTCTAATGCTAAGCTAAGAGCTACTTTCAAGCAATCTATCTTTCAAATGAGGAAGCCTTAGGCCTATTTTGTTGGCTAGGAGCTCCAGCTGGTTAGGGCTAGGAGCTGACAAAGCGATTCGCTGCAACTATGATATTATTATATATATATATATCAGACATGAGGGTCCGGGCCGGATGCAGGCTTTTTGCGTCTGCGTCCGACCACCGGACCCGGATGCGTCCGACCCCCGGACGCGGGGTCAGACGCATCCTTCTTTTTTTTTTTTCTGGACGCGTCCAGCGTCTCGAACGTAGACGCGTCCAGACCCCGGACGTGTTTTTTTAGTTAAAAAAAAAAAACAGACAGAAGCACGCGGGCAGCGGAACAGTCCGCAGAAGCGTTCTGGGCCAGCGAGAGAGGAGAGAAAGAGGGTGGGAGAGAGATCTATGGTGAGTGAGGGAGAGAGAGCTATGGTGGGTGAGGGAGAGCTATGGTGTGCATGTGGGTGGGTTTTAGTGTGTGTGTGTGTGTGTGTGTGTTAGTTGATTTGTGTGTGCATGTGTGTGTGTGGTGATTTGTGTGTGAGAGAGAGAAAGAGCCAGAGAGAGAGAGAGAGAGAGAGAGAGGATTTGTGTGTGTGTGTGCGTGTGTGTGTGAACGAGACATGGTGTGTGTGTGAGTTTAGGTTTTAGGGTCTACATGCTTGTGTTTAGGGTTTAGGAGGGGAGAGAGAGAGATATTAGATTTGTGTGCTTGTGTGTGTTAGAGAGAGAGAGAGAGAGAGATGGCCGCTCGTCCCGTTTGGGATGAGGTGGAGTTGTTGCCCGACAAAAAGTGGCGTTGCCCTTTTTGTCGAAAGCAGTTCACAGGGAACGCCACATTGGGGGGGATTGCGAGCCCGACCCACAGGGGGACGCTACGGGATCGGCTTTTGTATGGTCATCCCCTCTGCGGAGAGGGCTCGCATTCTCGACACATATGCTGAGCTAGGTGCTGAGGCCGACTAGCCATCCACAGATGCCGTAGACTCTGCTTCCACTGGTGCATCCACTGCCACCCGCCCCCGCCATCGCCACCACCCACCGCCTCCGCCGCTGCCACCTCCACCGCCAGTACTCCCCATGGATCCACAGAAAAATTCGCATCCATGTCTCTCAGATGATATGCATCATGTCCAATCATTGAACCCTAAACAGTAAACCCCACAGCCATAATCATCATACACAATTACACAAAAATTGATAGCAGATTGATAGCAGATGCACTTCATAGAAATACACCCCCTTTGATAGCATTTCATAAACACATACATTACAATGCAATACACCAAGCACGCGTTGCACAAAAAACACACCATACATTAATTCATCAGATGTATCAAAATAACAATACGTATTCCCGCCATATACGGCTGGGGCTGTTCTTTACACTATGTTAGACACTAAATGCTGCCTCATCTACTGCCGAAAATTACATAACAACAGTCAGCCACATACGGCTAGACCCCATCCCATCTATTCTAAACATTCCTATGGATCCTCCACTGACTCCTCGCCCTCGTCAGGTGCATTATTCTGTCGCTCTCGCTCTGCCTCTTGGTTAGCCCGAGCTGCCTCTTGGTTAGCCCGACGGTGCCACCCTTTCCCTAACCATGATGAGTTGCCGTCTTGTGAAGTTCATTCCAATCTGCTCATCCAAATCCAGCTCGATAACATGGGCAGGGGCCACAGTGGGGGCAGGTGGCTCCGGTTCCGGATTTCTCTACCGAGCCTATCGCTGCATGTCTGCAAATTCTGCCTCGAACTTTTGATGCCTTTCGTTGTGTCGTCGGACATCTTTCTCGAGCTTCCTCCTAGCTTCGCCCTCGGGCTTCGGTGGTATGCACTCCGCCATCTCACGACGTCCCACGAGACAGAGTTTTGGAGACTCAAAAAATATAAATTGTTGCTCTTTCATGTCCGATTCTGTAGATATCAGACATGGGAGGCATGGGGGCAGTGGTTAGGTCTGTTGCAAATTTTTTTGGGTACCATTTTCCTTTTTTTTAACAGGAGGGGACAGGTGGGTGCCAGACACCCTCTGATAATTAATTTCGGGAGGGGGGGTAGGGGCCATAAATTGTTTTTATTTCGCTTTGGGGATTTTTATTTCGCTTTGGGGATGTGGGACAAAGAGGGCAAGTGCCTATATTTTTTATTTTTTTTTAAATTCATTTTTTTTTGAAAATGGGGGACGCGTCCGGACGCGGACGCGCGTCTGCGTCCAGCCCCCGCTTCCTTAGGTGTGTATATATCTAAGGTGGCGGACCCTGGATGCGAACGCGCCAGGGGTGCGTCCGGGTCTCCGGACGCGTCCGCTATTTCTTTTTTTAATCTTTTTTTGATTGTGTTAAAAAAATTAAAAAAAAATGTGGACGCGTCCGACCCCGCGTTTTGGGGTCGGACGCGTCCGGGGTTGGACGCCGGATGCGGACGCAGATTGCCCGCGTCCGGCCCAGACCCTCATGTCTTATATATATGTATCAGACATGAGGGTCCAGGCCGGACGCGGGCAGTCTGCGTCCGCGTCCGCGTCCGGACGCGTCCGACCCTCGGACGTGGGATCAGACACGTCCATTTTTTTTACTTTTTTAAAGCTAATTAACAATAAAACAAATTTAAAAAGTCTAAAAAAAAAAAGGGTGGACGCGCCGGACGTGGGGTCAGACGTGGCCATTTTTTTTATTTTTTTAAAGCTAATTAACAATAAAAAAAATTTAAAAATTAAAAAAAAAAAAGGTGGAAGCGCCCCCGGACGCGGACGCGTCCGCGTCCACCATCCGCTTCCTTAGATATGTATATATCAGACATGAGGGACCGGCCTGGACGTGGGCATTCCACATCCGCGTCTGCGGCCGGCGTCCGGAATATATTTTTAAAACCTAAATCTACCCTCCCCCCTCACTTAGACTCTCCCAGAAAATTTTCTGCCCTTGCTGCCCTTCCATCGCTGCTATTTTTTTGCCCTCTTCGCTGCCTTTGCGTCTGATTTGCGTTGCTCTGCATTACGTCTGCTTTGCGTTGCCCTGCATTACGTCTGATTTGCCTCGCCCTTCCTTCCCTGCCTTCGCTGATTTGCCTTCGCCCATTTTCAGCATCTCTCCAACACTAAACCCTATTGTTCTTTTTCCAGCTTTCCAATTTTCCAGCTTTAGCTTCCTCTGCATTTTTTCCCGAGTTTTCTCCATCACAATGGTGCAGTCCGACCTTGCCAATCTATGGGACGAGGTGGACGTTGTCAGGCGGGTTCCGACAAGACCAACAAGACCGGTGCAAAGGTCGTGCGTTGCCGGTATTGCCTAGACAAATTCAGTGCGTCCCTCACTCGCCTTAAAGGCCACTTGCTCGGTGCACGCGCCAAAAATGGTGCCTCCATAAATGCTGCCCCTTGTGCCAGCATGTCCGTCCCCGTCAGGCAACGACTATTGGACACCTACGGGCCACGTCTTGTGGCAGGGGAGAACTCCATTTCGGAGGGTGTTCTCCAGTTCTGCACCGCTCCTTGTGTGGTTGAACCCGAGTTGTTGCCTGCTTGGCTGGCACGCACGAGGAGAGGGAATGCATCCTCGTCCCGTCCCACTGCCCCTCATCCCCCTCAGACAGTTCTGCCACACGCACCCCCATCTGCACCCATTCCTGTGGAACCCGTCCCCTCGCGTCCATCAATTGCCACTACGGTTCCACCGCCACCTCCTGTTGCTCACACACCCCTAGTTTACGATTTTCTCATGGACTCTCTGCCACCCGAGCAGGCCCAGGATGAGGGTGAGGAGGCCTTTGAGGATGTTGAGGAGATCCCTTCGTCCCTCCCTTCCCATCCGGATGACATCCCTAGCCAGCAGTTTTCGTATCCCATGCCAGATGTTGCCCCTCCAGTGCATCCCACTTATGCTGCTGCACCCATCCCTGCCAGTGCATCCCATTCTCCCCATTCCACGTCTAGAGCCGATGCATCCACTAGTGCCCAGCCTATCGCGTAATCATCCATTCCCATCACAGTTGGTGCACCCTGCTGGAGGCCCACTACCCGTCGCCCAGCAGGGAGAGTTCTTAGGCAGCAGACCATTCGCGGCGCCCATCAGCCGCACATGGACAGAGAGGCCACACAGGCCGTGGCCAGTTTGATTTATGAGCTGAACCTTCCATTTGGCATCACCGACCCTGAGCCCTTCAGAAGGACCTTCTGCCTTGCACAGTCTGTCAGCCCTAGCTGGAGAGTCCCTAGTTCAGAGGTTGTCCGCACCCACATGTTGAGAGAGGGTCGAGTCCTTGTCTAGAGAGATGGAGCCTCTACGCCGCCACTGGGCCTCATACGGTTGCAGCATCATGTCCGATGGCTGGACTGATGTCAGGAGGAGGCCGATCCTCAACATCTTGGTCTTCAGACACAGTTTTCGAGGGCCGTGGATTGCAGTAGGGGGGGAGAGTCATATCTGCACAGTTCATGTTCGATGTCATTAGGTCTTCCATCCTATCCATAATTCCCCAGCATGTCGTTACGGTGGTGACGGACAATGCCACCAACTGCGTTCAGATGGGTGTCCTCCTAGAGGCCGAGTTCTCACATCGTCCATACCCCTTGTGCAGTGCACGACATAGACCTTCTCATGGGGGACATAGGTGCGCTTCCCTGGGTTAGAGCCATCGTCCGTGAGGCCCTCTTCCTGGTGACAAAAGTCACCAGGAAGAGGCGTGTTCTTGCCATGTTCCGGGTGTTCAGTTATTTGGACCTCCGAAAGCCAGCCCCGACACGCTTTGCTTTCAACTTGGTGGTCATCGACCGTCTGATCAGGTGCAGGGCACAACTTCTATAAATGGTTGCCAGCGATCTTTGGCGTGCCAGTACGTTTTTAGCGCACAGAGGATGGGGAGCACTTTCTTCCACGGTGAGGAGAGACCAGTTCTGGAGGGAAGCACAGACCATTGTCAGGACTCCTTCGACCACTCTACATTGTGCTCCGCATGGCTGACAGCGAGGGGTCCACACTTGGACTAGTGTATGAGCTCATGGACCGGATTCGATAGTTTCTGCAGCTACCCATCTTGCAGCCAGAGAGGTAAGCAATATAGTAATGTAATTGCGCTTTAACTTTTTCAGTGATTGCTAGTTTGTTTTTCTGTTGATGTTATATTTTTTCGTATTTTGCTTCGATGACGTTGTACTTTCTCCAACCCCATGTCTCTCACGTGCAGGATGACCGAGCTGAAGTTCATCTGGGAGACGCGGTGGAACTACTTTCACAGGAGTATCCATAGTGTTGCAGACATACTGCATCCCCTCTTTCTCTCTCTGACATAGATTGCAGACAGGGAGCTCGAGGGGGATTGGCTTGAGTACATCTACAGGGTGGGTCCACACATTGGCTTGGATCCTATCAGACTCATGGAGGAGCTAGCTGCATTTCGTTTCTGCATGGGCACGTTCGGTCACGAGGCTGCGCAGGATCCAGTGAGGAGGCAGCTCCCATTACCTGGTGGACCATGGTCGGTATCACTATCCCTCCATACAGCGTCTTGCACTGCAGGTCCTTTCACAGGTATGCATCTCATCTCATCCTCCCTTGCTGTGTTTCGTTGACGTTCCACCCGTGCACATGTGCTAAACCACTTCATTGCACGTGCCACAGGATTGCGCTGCAACCTGCCTCCGTGTGTGAGTGTAATTGGAGCACATGGGCCCAATAACGCTCACACACGGAGAAGAAACAGGTTGTCAGTGAGTCAACTAGAGCGGTTGGTGTTTTGTAGCACCAACGCACGTCTGCACATTCACACGAGGAGAAGAAACGGGCTGTCAGTGAGTCAACTAGAGCGGTTGGTGTTCTGTAGCACCAACACACGTCTCGCCAGGAGACTGTCGACCATTACGAGCGCATTGCAGGTGATAGGCTATTCTCCCATAGCATGTTGGTTGACGTCTCACTAATATGTTGGTTTCAATTCTTGATCATGTTGTTTCTCTAATATGCTCAATTTTAACGTGCAGACGAAGATATCTGATTTGGAGCACCAAGTTGACTTGCCTACGGATAGCGTTCATCCCATGCCTGCAGATGCTTGGGCACACAGTTGATGGCAGAGAGAGAGAGGGAGCTTGCCGAGATGAGAGAGAGAGAGAGAGAGAGAGCTTGGGCTTGATCACTGAGAGCCTCCATTGTATGAGGCAAATGAGCCAGTGTCAGAGGATGAGCAGGATGAGGATGAGCCCATTCAGGTTGTGTTCACTTGATCAGAGTGGGATGAGGCAGATGATATCAGTGTTGGGCACACGCCGCTGTAGACAGGCAGGGCACACGGGGGGGGCCAGTGGCATACCTATTTATGTCGATATGATGGAGCAGGCTCGTGATAGAGGGCATAGTGATTTGGATGCCGGTCCTGCAACTACTTGGATGCGTGCAGTACAGAGTCATGGGCGTTACTTCGACATCACACCAGATGAGACACCTGATGACTTCGATGGTACAGGTTGGGATGGCAGGAGGGTCTACATGGTGCATAGGATGAGCCACGGGATGAGCCAAAGGATTGTGCACCCGATGAGGCCCAGAGCCCAGAGCATTTGTATTTGGATGCAAAGCTAGACGACTTGATTGCCACGTTGGATTCAGAGGCCCAGCTCATGCTGAGTGTTAGGGCACCCCCATCATCTCTTGCCAGCATGCCCTACACAGAGTCTCAGCCAGATCAACTACATGAGGTGCCTCCAGTTCCTGCAGTTCCTCAGAGGGTTTATATGCGCCGCACAGCACCTCCAGTGCCACCGATGCCATTGAGACCTTCAGCCCCTCCATCACCATCCACTTCTGCAGCACCAGGTTTCCATGGCAGGCCACCATCTGTGCCCAGGTTTTCTCTTGCAGCGCCCACATCCACAGTGGCTCCTCCAGTGGCAGCACCCACTTTACATCCTCCTCCTTTGGCAGCACTCACTCCACTAGCTCCTCCTTTGGCAGCACCCAGGATGTACCAGTTCGGCCACCATAGCGCCCATTTCAGAACATATCGCCGTTGTACTTGCCTCTTGTAGGGGCAGCCCCTCCACAGCCAGTTCCTCCACCACCAGCAGCCCCACGGGCACACACTCCACGGGCTCATCCTCCTCGCTCAGTTGCTCTTCCTATCCCAGTCGGCCTCAGCTTGGGCCCAGCCTAGCCAGCCAGGTGATTTGCATGGGGGTGATGAGGCATTGACAGCTCTCCTCGTCCGCAAGAGACCAGGAAGGCCCAAGGGTGCACCAAACAAGAAAGGCAGAGAGCACAGAAGCAGCTAGGGAAGAGAGGACGACCTCGCAGGGGTAGAGGTGCACAGTCACAGCTAGCTGGAGCAGGTCTAGTCGGTTTGGCTTGATTGGGGGCTGATGTGGAGGCGAATTGGGAGGATGTGGATGACGAGTCCTCTTCCTCGGATACACAGCCCCTGCCAGTTCTAGACAGGCATAGATATCGGCTGCGAGAGTCAGCTCCGGGCCCTAAGTTGTCTCCGGAGCATTCGTCTGAGTCAGAGCCAGAGCATTGATTATGGATCTGTTATTTTGTTTTTAGGAGTTTGATATCATGTTCCATGTTTGGCGGCCAGATGGTCGAACATTATATTTAGACCATTTTATACATTGTATCAAGTTTGGAACACACTTTATTTGTTGCACATTATGTATCTGTCGATGTCTAAATGTGATGTTGTGTTTTCAATTTTATCTCAAATTGTATGTGCGTATTGTAGGAAATCAAAGTGCCAAGATCCTTCTAACATTCAATCTCCATATACAAGAAGAAGAAAAAGAGGAAGAAGAAGAAGAGGGAGAGGGTTAGGCGCCCTCAAGGAGAGAGAAAGTAGTAGCAATGCTTGAAAGGGAATGAATTACAAATGAACAAAGAGTACATATAAATAGGCCTTCCAAGGGCCTAGACTCTTCCAAACTCCTAGAACCTTCCAAGACCCACTACTAATTATAGGGCACCCCCAAAAGTCAAGATAGGGTCCCTTAACATAATTAGACTTTACTTGGACCCACGAATTACTACTGGACCAAAATTGGGTCCAACTCAACTAAAACTGACTTAACATGGTCTAAATAATAAACCTAACCCATGGTTACACAAGTCTCGACCTTTTGGGTCAAAGTAACCTTTGGGAAACTAACATTATCATTTATTACTTCTAACACCCTCCTTAATTGATAATGTGAAAAACATAACATGACATGAAGTATGAAAAATTGCAACAAAAATGCAAAGTGTGGCATGCTGCCCAAAACTCCATGTAGCCGAAAAAGAAAAGATGTAGCTTGCTGTCCAAGCTTAATGCTGCCAAAAAAAAAAAACTTCAGCTTGAAGTACTCGAAATAGCCGAAATCTCAGCCCCAATCATGCCCGATGTAGAAGAGATGTAGAATACGAAGTGCGGTAGCATCAAGTCGAAGAGTGAAGACAAGCATGCTCCATCCAAAGTAGGTAACCAAAAAACCAGCCACAAGCCGAAATATGGATTTGCAATCCATCAATGGTTCCCACATGATTCCATAAGTCTTCTTACCACAAGAAACATGAAGAAGAGTATGATACTCTTTTACCATCACATCCTCCCGAATCTTACTATCAATGATCTGCTCACCAACACTAGGTAAGACAACACCGTCGTCATAAGAAGTAAGCATCAAAACATGAAAATCAGCATAAGGTACTGATTTTGGTGAGACATGTGTGTTTTTGAAGATTTACAAGACCTAGCTATGGAGTATCTTAACTCAAATGCTAGATCAACTATGAAAGCTTGAGAAAACTTGGCTATGGAAATATCACACATAAGGAGAATTGCATGAGCATCTCACAAACTCAAAAGTCTCAAGAAGAAATGAATTGCTAGAGAGAGAGAGGAGGGCGTGGGTCCTCCAAATCCCTTGTGAGGCAAGCACCTCCGTTACATGCATGGAAAGTCTAGGTGTCAACCATAGGAGTGAGCTACTTGGCCAAGTGGGCCACTTGCACTAATTTACATAACTTAACAAAAGGGGGGGTCTCATGCATTTAATTAAAACATGCCCCATGAGTTATGTACAACTTAACTAATGCTTAGCCAAAAGGGGTAAAATAGGCATTACTCTTCAACACCCCCCCTTAATGGCAATTTTATTCAAACTGACACCCAACAAAGTTCTGAACTTTTCAAACTTATCTTTACTAATTGGTTTAGTAAAAATATCAGCTGTCTGGTTGTTGGTGTCACAATAAACTAGCTCGATCTCCCCACTGTGCACTTTCTCTCGTATAAAATGCTGGTCCACCTCTATGTGTTTTGTCCGTGCATGATAGACTGGATTCCTCGCAAGCTGAATGCAGCTTTGGTTATCACAATGTAACAATGTAGGTCTTACTTGAGCAATCTGCATGTCCTCAAGTAGACGGCGTAACCCAATGGCTTCATAGGCGGACCTCGTAGTCGCCCTGTACTCAGCTTCGGTAGACGATAGAGCAATAGTAGGCTGCTTCTTACTGCACCACGATATAGCCCCTGAACCTAGGTTGAAACAATAGCCTGTTGTCGATCTCCGATCGTCTCTATCACCTGCCCAATCAAAATCTGAATAACCTTCCAGCTGAAGGTTCCCGTCATCCGTGTATCCAATCCCATAAGTCACTGTCCCTCTCACATATCGTAAGATCCACTTGGCTGCCTTCCAATGTGTATTGACTTGCAATTCCAACCGCATAAGCAATATCTGGCCTGGTGGTAGTAAGGTAAATCAGGCTGCCCACTAACTGACGATAGAGCGTCTCATCTGCAAATGCTGGACCATCATCTTTTGATGGCTTGTTGCTTGCATCCATGGGTGTGCTGATTGGTTTGCTTTCTTGCATGTTAAACCTCTTCAATAATTTCTGTGCATACTTTGCCTGTGAGATAAAAAGACAACGCTTTCCTTTCCAAACTTCAACTCCTAGGCAATAGTGTAGCAAACCCAAATCTTTCATTTCAAACTCAGTAGAAAGATTCTTCTTAACACAAGCAATAAGCTTCTTATTGCTTCCCGTGATGAGTAGATCATCCACATAGAGCACAACAACCACAAAGTCTTCTCCTTCCCTGAAGACATAAAGATTGCAATCAGACTTACTCTTCTCAAACCCTTGCCTTGCAAAGTACTCATCAATTCGGCTATACCAAGCCCTTGGCGCCTGTTTGAGCCCATACAAGGCTTTCCTAAGCCTGCAAACCAGATTCTCCTTGCCTGTTATTTCAAATCCCTGCGGTTGTTCCATGTAAACCTCCTCCTGTAGGTGCCCATTAAATAAGGCACTCTTGACATCCATTTGATGGACATTCCAATCAAAATATGAGGCTATAGCCAAAACAGTCTTGATAGATGTCATTTTAGCAACAGGTGCGAATGTCTCATCATAGTCTAGCCCCTCTTGCTGAGCATAGCCTTTCGCCACCAACCTTGCCTTGTACTTGTCCACTGTTCCATTGGCATGAAACTTGGTCTTATAGACCCACTTGCAACCTATTGGTTGCTTCCCTTCTGGCAATGTAGTGAGCTCCCATGTGTCATTCTTGACAATGGAGTCGTACTCCTCCTGCATGGCATGTTGCCATACCTTTTCTCTCACGGCTTCGTGAAAGAATTGTGGCTCATCTGCATTCAGAATAGTGGACATAAGAGCAAAGTTAGTCTCTTGTCTCTCATGAGACCTAAGAGATCTTCTGACACCCTGTTCACTGCTCTCTCCTTCATCAATCATTTGACCTTCTTTGATTGTTTCCCAATACCACCTAGGTAGCTTCTTCCTAGCAGTAGGTGATGTGGATGGTGACCACGTATCCCATGGTACTGTTTTAGTCTTCCGTTTGTCCCCAACTTCTGCTTCTGGTACTTGGCCAAAAAGAGGTCTCGAACTAGTAGGTTCGATTTCCTGTTGTTGCTCCTGCACTTGAGGCTTACAGGACTCTTGACTAGGATCCTCATCCGTGGAATCAATCAAGGGTATGAACTCAGTAATTCCTTCCTTCTCCTGCTCCTGTATCTTGGGTGCATGCTCTTCATCAAAGATGACATCTCGACTTAGGATCTTCCTCCTGTTTTCGAGATCATATAGCACATAAGCTTTCTCACCTTCACTATACCCAAGAAAGACACACTTTACGGATTTTGCATCAAGTTTCTTCCGCAAGTCCTTTGGTATATGTGCATATGATGTACACCCAAAGGCTGCCCACTTTGGGCTTGTTGCCACTATATGCCTCTTCTGGCGTGATTCTTTTAACTGCTTTGGTTGGACTTCTTCAATAGAAAAACAGCAGTTGCTACCGCTTCTGCCCAAAAGGAATTTGGCAACCCCTTTGCCTTGAGCATGCTCCTCGCACACTCAACTATAGACCTGTTTTTCCGCTCACCCACGCCGTTTTGCTGCGGTGTATGTGGAGCAGTAAACTGTCTCTTTATCCCACATGCTTTGCAAAGATCTTTGAACTCATCAGAAATATACTCACCACCCTTATCTGACCTGAGAGTCTTTAACCTCTTTCCTGTGTGGTTTTCCACCATAGCTTTCCACTGTTTGAAGTATTTGAACGCTTCAGATTTCAGTTTCAGAAAATAGACCCATACCTTCCGAGAGAAATCATCTACGAAGGTCATGAGATAGTATGCCCCCCCTGCTGATTTGACCTGCATGGGACCGCATAAATCTGAATGCACAAGTTCAAGAATGCCCTTGGCCCTGGTAGCTTTCTCCTTTGGAAACTTTTTCCTCTGTTGCTTCCCTAATGCACAAGCCTCAAATGTATCTGAAGAAGACTTAATGCTAGGAAGATCTACTACCATTTTGTGCCTGTTCAAAACTTGCAAACTTTTGTAACTCAAATGACCATATCTCTCATGCCAAAGCTTGTCCCGATTAGTATCTCTTGCAGACAAGGCCTGTGCCTTTGCCCCTCACCATACGTGTAGAATTATCTCCAAGGCAAACATGCTGACCATCTTTTGTCTCCTCATAGGTGCTGAACCGATCTCTATGAGGTGTCATGTGCTTTGAGGCTCCAGAATCAATGTACCATCCACCAAATGTGGATTCAGATGATAGGGCTGCGGTGAATAGCTCAAGCACACCAGATTGCTCCTCCTCTGCAACTTTGTCAACAAAGTGACCCTGCTGGTTCTTTCCCTTCTTCTGATCACTTTGCTTCTTCCTGCATTCAAAGGCAAAATGCCCATACTTACCACAATAGTTGCAGTTGCCCTTCCTCTTGGGTGTAGATGAGGAATTGGTGCTTGACTCCTCTCCAACCTGTAACTTGGACACCTGCTGCTCCAAGCTTTGCTTTGAGTTCTTCTTTTTGCCTTTGCCTTTCTTCTGAAAGTTTTGCTTCTTCTTAGAAGCAAATGCAAGCTCTGGATTATCTTCCCTTTCAGAAAGATTCTTCCTTCTCATCTCCTCCTGTAAAAGAAGACCACATAACTCCCCAAAGGCTGGGAGTTTCTCCCTAGCAGAAAGGGACATCACATAGTCTTGATAGTTGAATGACAAGTTGTTCAAGACTATGGGAACAATACTCCTGTCACTTACTTTCTCTCCAACTGAAGCAAGCTGATCCATTAGGTCCTTGACCTTTGTAATATGATCACCAATTGTTGCACCTGCTTCCATCTTGAGAGTATGTAACCTGTTTTGCAAATACACCAGCTTGGCTGAATCCACTGTTTCAAACATAGACTTCAGAATTGTCCAAGCATCAGCTGCATCCCTTGCATTGCAAATGTGAGGAATAATATTGTCCTTGATAGAAAGATTGATTATCCTATGAGCTTTATGTCTCCTGTTCATGTAGTCCTTCAATTTAGGATCAGATGTTGGTACAGGTTCTGTACCTGTCATGACCTCCCAGCAATTCTTATCCATCAAGATATTGGCTATCTTGAACTTCCACACTCTGTAGTTTGTGCCATCTAGTTTGCTAGATTCACCCAGCAAACTCTCCCCAAGACTTGCCATGCTAAAATCTGTGCTTAAAACAGAAGCTCAACTTGAAAAAGATCAGAAAAGAACAGCTTCCAGCAACAAGGGTTTAACCCCAAACTAGGGTATGTAGCCACTTCAAGGAAACCCTTCAGCTCCTGCTTTTGTCTTTGCCACTTGGTGTGGCCTCACTAGCACAAGCACTAGGCTCCACTGGAACAGAAACCAGAAGCCCCTACAGAAAGTGCGCCCTACTTTTGTGTAAGCTCCTCCAGAAATACTTCCCAAAACTTAGCCAGATTTAGAAAGTTTTTGGATCATCCCACTCCCCTTGCCAATAGCTCTCCAACAGTGCAAGACTCCACCTGATCTGACACTTGTAGATCAAATGCTCCCTCTTTCAAGATTGAGGTGCTTGTAGAAGATAAGAATCTTCTCAAGAATCTAAGCACTGAAGTTTCTCTCACTCTCAGACTCACAGGCTAGACAACCTGCTCTGATACCATGAAGATTTACAAGACCTAGCTATGGAGTATCTTAACTCAAATGCTAGATCAACTATGAAAGCTTGAGAAAACTTGGCTATGGAAATATCACACACAAGGAGAATTGCATGAGCATCTTACAAACTCAAAAGTCTCAAGAAGAAATGAATTGCTAGAGAGAGAGGAGGGCGTGGGTCCTCCAAATCCCTTGTGAGGCAAGCACTTCCTTTACATGCATGGAAAGTCTAGGTGTCAACCATAGGAGTGAGCTACTTGGCCAAGTGGGCCACTTGCACTAATTTACATAACAAAAGGGGGGGTCTCATGCATTTAATTAAAACATGCCCCATGAGTTATGTACAACTTAACTAATGCTTAGCCAAAAGGGGTAAAATAGGCATTACTCTTCAACAATTTCCTCCAAGGTAAAAAGATGCTTTGCTATCCCGCAAAGACTCGGACAACCAACAAGAGGCTGTAGCAGGCTGTCCAACAGCCACAAAGTCACCAACACTTTGCTGTCCAAAGTGTTCCAAATGTGGACCTTGTTGTCCAAAAACCTTCCGCTGGCCGTTCCCGATGCATAATAGGATGCTCACAATGTAACATAGGCTGAAAATGATCAATAAACCATGGCTAAATCTGGTGTCCACCATCTTCGAGAAAAAAACCAACAGCTTGCCACTTTGAACACCCAAATAATCCAGCAACACGCCACTTTGAACCAATGTACTAATTGACATGATTTTTTCCCCTCCTCCATTAGTACAAAATGGCTTCAAAGAATGCTTGATTTTAGCCTTTTCCAAAACATTATCTTGAGAAGCTTGCTCATAAAGTTCTTCACTAATGCACCCATCATTTGCAACAAATGGCTCAAGAGAAGAAGAATGCTTTACCATACCAACATTGCGATGCAAACTTGTACTTGTAAAAAGACAATGATCAAACTTTGCATGACTTTGCCCTTCTACCTTCAATGAGGATGAAGTAGAGAGGAGAAAGCATGATGATGAATCCTTTATTCGGTACATCTTTAAAAGTGTTTCCCAAGCACTTTTAGAGATCTTGCAAAATCTCAAATGATATAAGATAGATCTTGTTACCGATAAAATCTTGATCATTACGTCGATGCAAAATCTCAGCTTGCAACTCCATGAAGAATAGTTGGTGTCATCCAACATATCTTCGCCTGAACAAGTACGAATTGCTCCCAAATCTCTTGCCATAAGAACCAGCCAAGAAGATAAACTTTTTCAAACCCTAAATGTGCCCTAAAAGACACAAAAACCAGCAAGTATCAAATCTGACAAATCAGCACCGGAATGTGTCGAAACCACACATTAGATGGATGTAGGAACTCGCCCTCCTACAAGCCTTGTGTGCTAAAAAGATAGGGTCCCTTAACATAATTAGACTTTACTTGGACCCACGAATTACTACTAGACCAAAATTGGGTCCAACTCAACTAAAACTGACTTAACATGGTCTAAATAATAAACCTAACCCATGGTTACACAAGTCTCGACCTTTTATGTCAAAGTAACCTATGGGAAACTTATTACTTCTAACACGTATGTGAATCGTATTTTCAATTAATTTCAATTGCAGAGATTGATAGCAGATGCACTTCACTGGAATGCACCTACAAGCTGATCATTGATGTCGCAGCAAACTGATAGCACATGCACTTAAAATGATCATCAAAAGAATAATCGCTCCTTTTGTCCCCCCTGATTTCTGACATATTTCACATGCCCATGCCCACCATAATCGAGACAAAACATAACATTTCATAAACAAATACATTACACGTCACATAACCAGGCACGTGTTTCACAAACAAACACACTGTATATTAATTCAAGAGATGTATCAAAATAACATTATGTATCCTGCCACATACGGCTGGGTCTGTTTTTTATACAACTATCTAACTAACTATATGTCGCCTCATTTACCGCCGAAAATTACATAGTAACAGTCCGCCACATACGGCTGGACCTTATCTAGTCTTAGCATTCCTACGAATCCTCCAATGACTCCTCGCCCTAGTCAGGTGCATTGTTCTGTCGCTCTCACTCTGCCTCCTGGTTAGCCCGACAAATTCGCACCCTTTCCCTGACCATGGCCACCTGTCGTGCAGTGTAGTTAATTTCCAATCCGCTCATCCTCATCCCCCTCGACAGCGGGGGCGGGGGGCTTCGGATCCGGGTGTCTCAGCTGTCGTTGCATCTCTGCAAATTCTGCCTCGAACTTCCAATGCCTTTCATTGTGCCTTCAGACATCTTCCTCGACCTTCCTCCAAGCTTCGCCCTCGGGCTTTGGTGTTATGCAGTTATGGACTCGGCTCATTACATTCACCGCGTCCATTTACATTTACTTTACTTTATGCATAAGCAGGCCTTGGGCCCTTTTTTATTCATTAGTGACACTTAGACTATATGGTTGGCCTTTGGCCTTATTATTCATTATTAGGCCATTTGGACATATTATTGGAGAATGGGGGCCTTCTTGGAGGGCGCACTATTTTCCCTCCCAGTTGGGCCTAGCCACCGGAAGCTTCCTTTTAGGGCTTCCTCTTGGCTATAAGTAGGGAAACTGTGTCATTTGTTATTCAGCTGATGATATTGATCTCTCTCTTTAGTCTCCTTAATCTCTCTCTTTCCTGCTTTCTAGGGTTAAGTCTTGCTTATGTGCTGCTTTCATAGCACTTTCCTGATTGCTGAATTTTAGATCTGATTTTTTGATTGGGTGCCCATTTCCTTTGCTGATTTTATTCTCTTTGCTGAGGGCTTTCGTCTCTTTGCTTCAGCAACATTCAGCACAGTTTGGAGGAGGACTAGCTCCTATCAAAGCATTTTCCTTGGCGGAGCTTTAGCAGATAGTTAGCGGAAGTACTTTCGCTAAATTTGGCGGCCGGAAAAAAAAAAAAAAAATTTGGGCAGATTATTTCCGGCGCCCAAGTTCCAACCCTCTATCACCCATTTCCAGCTATGGGGAGTACTGGCGGAGGGGGTGGGGGTGGTTGTGGCGGAGGCGGAGGCGGTGGCGGGTGCGGATGCGGCGGCGGGGGGTGGGGGCGGTGGCGGTGGGTGTACCAGTGGCAGGGGCGGTGGCAGTGGGTGCACCAGTGGAAATAGAGTCCGCGGCATCGGTGGACGGCTTGTCGGGCTCAGCACCTGGCTCAACATATGCCTCGAGAATGTGAGCCCTCTCTGCAGAGGGGATGACCATACAAACGCCGGTCCCGTAGCGTCCCCCCGTGGGTCGGACTCGCAATCCTCCCAAATGTGCTCGAACCCAAGAGGCGTTCCCTGTGAACTGCTTTCGACAAAAAGGGCAACGCCACTTTTTGTCGGGCATCAACTCCACCTCATCCCAAATGGGATGAGCGACCATCTCTCTCTCTCTCTCTCTCTCTCTCTCTCTCTCTCTCTCTCACACACACACACACACACACAAATCCTCTCTCTCTCTGTCTCTCACACTCTCAGTCTCTTCCTCTCTCTCTCTCTCACACACCAATCACCACACACACACATCTGTGCATACACAAATCAACTAACCCACACACACTCACCATAACCCTCTCTCTCTCTCTCTCTCTCTCTCTCTCTCTCTCTCTCTCTCCCGCCCTCTTTCTCTCCTCTCTCTCACCTTCTCGGGCTTCTCGGGCTTCTGCAGACTGTTCCGCTCCCCGCGCGCCCTTTTTTTTTAAAAAAAAAGCGCGTCTGGGGCCCGGACGGGTCCAGAAAAAAATTTCAAGTTTTTTTTTTTGGACGCGTCCGACCCTGCGTCCGGGGGTCGGACGCGTCCCGGTCCGGGCGTCGGACGCGAACGCGAAAAGCCCGCGTCCGGCCCGGACCCTCATGTTTGATATTACACACACACACACACACACATATACGTATGCAATTAGAATGATAAATAATGCTAATCTGCATTAGAACCAAGCCAACAATAGTCTGATCCACACCTAGATATAACACAAGGGTCATCCAAAATCAAACAGTCCTAATGCTAAGCTGAGAGCTACTTTCAAGCAATCTATCTTTTAGGTGCTGAAAAAGCTTATTAAAATGCCATAATCACCACTGATAAAATTGAATGACCTTTAACCTACTGTCAATAGAGCTCAAGGCACCTAATCACATGGTGTATTGGCAAATAATGATAAATTTAGTGCCAGTGACAAAATGCTGTTTTGGAAACCAAGTGATGTGCCTGAAATTTAGATAACTGTCCCTGCTGTTCAAAAGAATTGTCCCTGTTGTCCGTCACTGCATAGCCAAGCGCTAATGTTGGAAAGTAGAACAGCTACAATATCGCATATACTGAATGGCAAAAATGTTGAAGATGTATCTATTGCTGGATTTGTGTACACAAGATGGATATTTTGTCTTGAGCACTTGATGAAAGCCACAAACAGGGAACAAAGCACTGACTGCCTTTGATGAAATGGGTGGATATCTACTTATTATGAGACACCTAGCTTACCATGTGCTATAGGGGACCAGAGATTTACACATGACCAGTATACACCTGGTGACAGAGCATATATAGTTTAGAAACCAATTGAGGATGAGAGACTGATACACAAATATGACAATTTGCAAGCTGTTACAAAGACTTGGAAAGAAGGGACCCAATATTAACCAATTTTCAGATTTTGGTTATTATCTGACAGTTTCCAAGACGCCTTCATCCAAATTGTATGTCTGTTCAACTTTGTTATATAAAATTCAATTTTATGCATTCCTTGAGACTTGCTACTGGTTTGTAGTGATATTCCGAGGTATGCATGGTAAACACTTATATATGACAATTTGCAAACTCCTAGAATGCCTTGGAAAAAAGGGACCCACTATTAACCAATCTTCAGATTTTTTTTCTAATAGTTGCCAAGATGCCTTAATTCAGATTGTATCCTTGCTTTATGAAAGTCAATTTTATGCATTCCATGAGACTTGCTAATGGTTTGTACCGATATTCCAAGCTATGCATGGTGATACACTTTGTAAACAGAGATTTTGCTATTATTTGTTTTCCACTGAATGCTCATTCCAATATCATATTAGTAAATAATCATACTATTTTGGCGCCTTAAAAGAATTTGAAAAAAGGTTTTAATCTATGGAGCATTTTTGGCTTCAATTTCAAAGACTCGGTTCAGAAAGGGGACGGACAGCTTAGCATTCAGCTAGGCATGCTAGTTGGAGATGAGACATGTTTGTGGAATTCGACTTGAATTAGGTTTTCTAGAGTCTTATTAACAGATGTGTGCCACATTTCATCCTGTCTCAGATTTTGCTGGAACTTCTTGGCATGCCAGTGCTTAGAGCAAAGTGGGAAGCAGAAGAGCTGTGTGCAGAACTAGATCGAAAGGACATTGTTGATGCTTGTGTGACACCTGACAGTGACGCATTTCTCCATGGAGCAAGGCATGTCATCAAATATCTTCAGGCTGATTTTAGGGTATGCCTTGTCAAAGTGCTCTGTAACTCTGATGTTACTCTGCTTAATTTGATTTCTGCTTAAGTCGTAAAATAAGAAATGAATTTTAACTAGATTGTTTATTATGGATTGGATTAGGAACCACTTGTGGAGTGTTACAGGGCCGAGGATATTAAGTCCTCTTTGGGGCTAGGCAGGAAGCATTTATTGGCACTGGCACTACTAGTGGGTTGTGATTATGATATGCAGGGCGTGCCAGGTGTGGGCTGTAGAAGTGCCATACGTCTCATTCGCTCATTTTCAGAGGAAGCGATCCTTGATGAGTACGTATTTCTACATAAATATATGGCCTTCATGGCAATGTTATTCCTATTGATGATGAGGTCAATGTTTGCTACTTGAATGCCTTCTTCCATACTTGCTTGCAGTTTAATCCTTCTATACACTGCGTACCAAAAGACAAAAGCAATGTGGATGGTTTCATTTTTGTATTGTAACTTAACCACTTTTTCTTTCTGCTTCAATGTTTATCATCTGTGGGGGAAGAAGGCTGAGAGCATGGGCAGCTGGCAGACTTCCATCTGCTGCCGAGATATATCAACATGATACCAGTGACTCTGAAAGGGAGCTAATCCAACATAAGGAGAGTGACATGCTGCATACTGGGAGCAAGTCGTTTGAGCTACCTGCACATGTTTCAGTAGGTGCTTCAGGCAATGATTCTGTGATGAAGTGCCCACATTGTTCATGTTGTGGCCATCCTGGAAACAAACGGCTTCATTTGAAATCTGGATGTCAAACATGTGGAACTTCAGCTACTAAGGACAATGTTCATGGCTGTATAGAGAAGCAACAAGGATTCATCTGCAACTGCAACACATGTGCCAAGGTGCTTTTTCAGACTCTGTCCTTCCCTGCTCTACGTTTTGGTACTTCCATCCCTTCAAAACTGTACTGCACGCATGAGCCATCTTCTAGTATAAAATTTGTTGAGCTTTGACTAAGGCGAGTACAGTAATGAAGTCTCTTTACCACATAACTAGTCCCTTTCTATGCTGGCCAGCATATAGCCAATACAAATGATTCCTTTTTCTAGATTTATAAAGAAAAAGGAATTTTAACAGGCTGCTTCATCACCACCATTCTTGTAGCTTGTATATATTGTTTTAACTATGTTCGACTGAATTCTGTATACTGTGTATGGTTTATCTTTATGTGGCTCAAGTTGGTATGCATGTCATCTACCATTATCTGCTACAAGGACCCCCCCCCCCCCCAACACACACACACACACACACACACACACATTCAAAAACACACATGTGCATGCACACACACGCACGTGCGCACACTCACAAGCGTACGTCTCCACTGGGGGTGCAATGCTACATAATTTTCAGCATGAAGTGTTCTTGTTTTTTCTCGGATTCATTTTCTGAGTGATTAGGTGTTTGTAACTTCTTTTGAAACCATTCAAAAGGCTGTTATCGCTGAATCTGTTTGGATTTTTTTAAGATAGATACATTGCAGCTTCTTTCTTTACTCAAGAGTCACTCATCATCATTATTGATATTCAGGGTATCACAATGTGACAAACTTAATGGATTATGAAAACAGTTGCAGAGAAGAAAGAAGCGAAACAAGGGTAGGAGTTGGTGGATTAAGATTTTCAACAAAGTTGTATCTACCACGGGGTTTCCTAATGAAAAAATCATCGAGGCATTTTCGAATTGCGATGCTAGCAGTTTAGCAGGTATGGTGAATCAGAGACTTTTATGATTCTCCATTGATCTGGCTTTTTATCTTATTGCTAGCCTATGGTTGGTACTTTCATGGTTTCGGTTATGCTTCCTCAGCTTGGGTTAGATTGCCTTGTTAGTAGGTACTAGGTAGATTTACATCCTTCAGCTTATATGTAAAGTCCTTGTCTGACTCAAGCATCCAATGCCTGGCCCCTTGGAAGTTGGCATGCACCCTGTTTTGAATTCTAAACCGCATTGACCGATTGCGCAAAAGTCTACTCTGCTGTTGAACCTTTTGACTGCTTTCTCAGTGTCTTTTCTGATCCGGCAGTTCACTACTTTGATGGTTACAAAATCACTGGAAAATCTTCAAGTTATCATTTTTATGTTGGTTAAAGTGACATTTGAGCTGCTGCTCCTTGATTTGGGCTTTTATTTGAAGAAAGTTGGATAAACACAGAGTATTGCTTAGAGGTATTTGTGAACTTAGCTGACTAAAAGTTTGAATTGGTGATGATAAAGTGCATTCAGCAGGTTGCATCTTGTGACTAACAACATAGATCCAAACCATCCATGCTGGCTCAGTACTAAACTTCAGGATAAAATGCTCAGATAACTCTCGTTTCTCCTTACAAATATCAGCAGCAACATATTGTCTGTCAATCATCAGAATGAGTGCATACAAAGTGATTTGCAAATGGAAGTGCAAAATGACGATTTAGAGGTTCAATCTTTACATTGTTCCCCTCATTATAAAGGTAGACTAAGTACGATAAGCTCCTCCAGGTTCTTCACTAAGTATGCTACCAGTTGATGTCCATTGGGATGCTTGGAGAGAGAGCCAAACTTGTGTGGTGGATTCTTTCATTTGTTGCCCTTCACAGCTTGTGCATGTAATAGCAAGACCTTCAATTACCATGAGAATTCTGCCGTTGTATTTGACACCACCAAATTTGAAGGATTGGCATCAACCTGTAGGTAGACCCCTGAAGATATCATTTTTATGGAAAGGTAGCTCCATGCTACTGTTCTCCCAGATTTCATTTTTTGCAATTTACAAACCTATCAGTACCTACTGTGTTCATTAGGCAGACGCATATAGATATAAAGTGAAATTAAAGAGACCATCAAACCCAGTATCATGCAATGATTCAATTCTTTTTGGAACTGTGGAAATTAGCATCTAAGTTTTCTGATTATAGTTGAAAGTTTGCGGATTCATTATAGACAGCATAAGCTCATATTAACAGTTAAAACTATGAAGGCACACTTTGAACTTACAAACGTGCATGAGTAACCATGTGTCAGCATATATTTTGTTTGAACCACACTCTGGAGTGTTGCTCGACCACTGATGTCAATTTAGCTGGACATTGTGAATCAACTCCTTGAGGCCTTTATTGGTTCATTCTAGTGACAACATTCAGGAAGTTAATTCAATATCTTTAAGTTCCCTTGATTGTCAGGCATTGCATTGCATACAGTGTCTTCTATTGACATTGGTAATCAGCTTCAAGGATACATCTGTTATTTAGATTGTAAAGCAATGGGAAAATTGTGTGATTTTAGTCTGTGGAGGCCTGCGAATGTACATATGAAGGACGCTGACGTATAGCAGCTATGCTCATGGCACATCTAACTTTTTAACCACAATGTTAGCGGATTCTATCATAATTTCTGGTCAATCTTGGCTCAATAATGAAATGCTTAGTAATTGCCTGGAAGTATTTAATATTTTTGTTACATTCAAGCTGGTGAGCATACAACAGGATTATAGACTGCATATCATGTGCAAGGAAATTTATATGGATTTTTTACTTCTCAAGCCAACATCATGTCTACTTATGAATATAGTACTCTTCAGGCTGTAACTCGTACTTCCTAGAGAGTTATCGAGAGATATGGACATCTTGTTTAAAAAGTTAATGTTCAGGTTGACATGAGATCTTATTTGATGTAGCAAAGGTCTTGTGTTATCCTTACTCTTGCTAAGTGCTTTGGGTATATGCTATTTCTTCAACGGCTGAGTTCCATAATCCATTGATGTGGTATTCTTCAGATGTTATGCTGATAACTTTGTGGCATCTTGGTGCATTCAACTGGCATGATATCCCAGTGCATGTATCTGCATTCTTCACGATGATGATTATTCTGGTTCTCTTGGAGCATTTGGATTGCTATGTGATCCATGGTTAGCAGACATATTTCCTATTTTTGCAGCCACTACTTCTGTTCCGGGAATTGTCAGCTTTTATATTATACACATTATTGGGCCTCCAGCTCTAACCCGTAGACTGTAGGGCCTTAGACAGAATAAATAGTCTTGTGAGCCATTTTTTATAGATTGTGTGGAGAGTGGCTTCTTGGCATTACCGTGGCTCATGGTCAGTTTAGCTTAGCTTCAAAATATATTCAGCTAATGATAAGCAGATTACTATAAGTTCACATCAGTCTATCATTGATGACCAGCGTTCTCCTGTCTGCATTCATATTACAACATTTTCTCTCTGTATTCTTTGGATCTTGTCTGTGTTATCTTTTATTTTGGCTGTTACTTACACATTGACCTTCAATGAAGAAGTCCTTCGTTTCTTCTATGTAGTTCACATTGTAATTTATTTATTTCTTGCTGCTTAGATGATGTGGAGCTCAGAACAATGCTGACATGGAAAGCTCCTGATATGGAGGGATTGGAGAAGTTTCTTGCTGATAAGCTATCATGGGATGCAGTCTATGTTCGGCAAAAAACACTGCCTATACTTTCCTTTATTTGCTTAAGTAATATGAGGAACTCAACATGTCCTGGGTTTTGCAAGTATGAATCACTGCTGCATGGTGAGTATTTCCCTCATTCCATCGAGCGTATCAAGATTCTTCATGCACGAAAACTTTATATGCTGAGGTGGGAGCATCTTAGTGGTTCCAGTTCCAGCAAAGACTGGTTAGGCCTGAAGTGCTCACAAAAATCTGAGGTTTCTATGGATACCTGCAGTGACAAAGATGTTGAAAAGGATATTGGTGAAAGCTTGGGATATGAAAATCAAGTTATAGTTGGTGCTTCATCTTTTACAACCCTTGAGGAGATGGACTTGGTCAATGCTGCTTGTCCAGAGCTTGTGAAAATGCTTGAAAAACAGGTGACTGTAGTAGTGGACTGACCAAAGAATGTGTTTTTCGATTGCTTTATGGTGGTAGATTTTCAGCTCATGACTTGGACGTTCTCGACCTTTGTTCCAACCTTTCTGTTTGTGATTCAAGATGGAGTTATATCCAATGCTCATTCAGTCACCTTATCAACTTGGCTCATTATTTTCATTTTGCCCTGGGTATTGCATGAATTGATTTTTTTCTCACAACCACAGCAGTAGAGAACCATGGATGCAGTCTTGCAGATATGGTCCTCAAAAAAAGTGTTTTGCGTCTTTTTGATCTGTTTAAACTGAATCTCCTCTTTGCTGTGCCTTATGGAAGATCACAATTATGTTGGGGTAGTCTTGCAATTAATCATGCTTGCTATTTATTGTAGCTTGTAGAAGTCAGAACATGCAGCTAGTAAAATGCTCATCATTTCAATGTAGCAATACTTATTTTATCTATGCTGACAGGTTTCCATGAAGAAAGCTAAGAAGAATAATGTGAAAAGGAAAAGAGAGCAAGTACTTGATAGAGGAAAGCAGCAAAATATTACTTCCTTCTTCAGAGCTACAGTGTGCAAATCATCACTTGATAAGGACATATACATGACCACTTCTGGAGATACAGAGCTTGAATCATGTGATACACCGGTTGCAAAGGAATTCTCTAAATGGTCAACTGAACTAGCATCTGTAGCAGTTGAGGAACAAGTGTCATTGCAGTCACCAGGTACCTTATTATCAAGAAGTGAAGCTCTTTCTGATGGCATTGAGTTGGTGGAAGTTGAAGAACCTTCTCCAATCTGTAGCCCTTACAAAGACTGGTCTAAAAACGAATGTCTTTCACAAACATCAACGATGTGGCAAGAGCTCCAGTCAAACGAAGACGTACTAGTTTTGAATAGTTCTGATTTATTCAAATCAAATGTAGTATCAGAATCGAGTAGTCACTGTGCACTTTCACCCTTCGGTAGAGCAAGAACGAGGAAGAACCTTTTGAAAGCTTTCCAGCAGGCAGACCTGCCATGAATATCAGTTGAAGCAGTTCTGTATGCACAGGTGCATATCACACCTGCCAAAGAAAAAACTTAGATGACAAAAAGCATCTCAAGCTTCAACCGAAAAGTTTCTAGAATCTCCTGCCAGGGGGATGCACCAAGCAATAGGTGTAGGTCAATGATGTTCAGAAAAATGTCTGCACTTCCTAGCAACAGGTTGAAGCTTCGAGTAGTCCGCATTATTGCAAAAAGCAAACGAGCTGTGCAGAGAGCAGTGTTAGACAGCTTGCCAAAATGTTCACGGCTCAAGGTCTACTTCCAACATGAAGGATCATGTGGACGTTCTGCTGCTACATCGGAGGCTTCACAAAGCAGACTTTTCTAGCAATGGCAGCATCGTTACAAGCATGTCTGCTTAAAAATCAGCTTTCTAGTTTTGTGGGTTTATGTCATGAGCCACAACATTTTGCGATTTGGACTCCCAGGAGGTTGTAATGCGAAAGTCAAATTACTCTACTGTATACTTTTGTTACACCAGTAGTGACTTTCAGTAGCATCAGTTATGTACAATATATATATATGCGCTTTACATCCACAAGAAGGCCAAGCCAAATTCGGAGCGAGATATCCCTAAACCCTAGCAGCTCGGATTCAATCCTGCGTCAATGTCTACGGAGTAGCAACTCCTTTATCTATCTTAGCTACTGCAAGGGATCTCATATCGTACTTATACTGGAAAATATTTATTTTGAAGGTATGATATGCCCGAGTACAATCATTGAGGCAGCCAAATGTTGCCCTTTCTGTAACCTTTATGGCCTTGGTGACTGCTATGATGTGTATTTCCAGCATATTTGTCAGCAAATCACAAACGAATTGTAGTTTTACTAGATTTTAGTGTAATTTGCAATAGTTAGTCAGTATGGGCTGGAATCATGCACACATAGTTTACGTGATCAAAAAATTTGCGAAATATGAATTTACTTTTGCTCAACAAGCTGCACTAGTTTTCCAACAGCGAATCGATTTGCCAAAATGTGCAATCTCAAGGAACTTCATGTAAAATGTGAGTGTTCCTCAATTGGATACTAAAATGTGAAGCAATTCCTCAACAAGAAAAGTAGGCTCTAATACAGAATTTATATGACTTTTATTCCATATAACGATTTTTCATTGAAGATTAAAATGTATAAAGTATAACTTTAAAGTTCGAAAGAACTTGTATGAGCTACTTACTCTTCGATCTTATGCTTCAGTTATGTGGTTTTCAAAGGCTTGAATATCAGCATTACTCAGTGCATTATGTAACCATACTGGATCTGCCAGATGGGGATTGGTGAAGCTTGGTCATTGCAGGGCAAAAGTAAAGAACTGTCTTAAATCAATGCTAGAGATCACAAGGGACAATCTTTTGGATCAATGTCTACTGGTAAATGGGGTGGGTTCTGCAAAGTGCAAAACTATGTATTATATGAAATTCTTCAAGTGAGTACAAAAAGTGCAACCTTTAGCACTATGCACAGATTGGTTGGGGTTTTAGTTATGGGAGAAGAGAAACTCTTCTTGTGGGTTTCATTGAACAAACAAAGGGAGATTATTCCCTCACAAAACTTCTAAGGTCTTGATATCATAAAAAGAATGTAGTATGGTCCCCGGTCTTAGACAAGCTGGATTAGAGTGTCATTGTTGCACTGGGCCAGGCTTGAATCTTGGAGCTTTTAGCTATGGGATAAGACACAAGTCTATTGTGAGTTTTATGCCCAACAAACAATGGGTGGTAATTTCTATCATACTTTTGTGGAGATAAACAAAAATACGATGAAAAAGGACATGATAATGTACCCTACCCTAGGTGTGCTAGGCTTGAATCTTGGTCTGCCCATGAAAAGGGATAACATATGCTTTGAAATTGTGGTTATCGGCCTCAACAATTTCTAGATAGGCTTGAACTCTTCTGAATTTGTGGTTATTGGCTTTGGAGTGTTCGAGCATGTGGTTATCAACTTTGTCATGTTGTACATGTAAATTGTTCTACATAATCCCTAGTCTTGGTATCTCTGCTTGTGGTGTGCCCTCATGATAAGAGCAAAGTGTGTGGGTTTTGGAAACTTGTAAAATGGACATTTTAACCTACCTTTAAATGAAGTCTCTTGGGATGGCAATTATTTTCTAGACTTCCACAAGAAAAACTTTTTTCTAAAGTGTGAAAAGGGTTTTCAACCACAATCTAACTATTGGCTCTAGACCCTTTAAGCCTCAATACTCATGCTTTACGTCTAATGGATGTAAATGCCTGAATGGGTCATCATCTAGTGTAGCTATCTTTTTTCAAGGTGCACTATTTTCTTGAAAGCTTTAGATGCTTTCCTTGCATCAATAGTTGCCCAATGAAAGTTCATGGTAAAAATCGTAATTTTTCTTGGCCACACCTTGTGCTTAAGAAATTGACTCTTTAGAGTTATTTTGCTTGGAGGTTCAATATAAGCAACAAAGCGGCCAAACGAGATGTCTTTGCTCCAGGATATAATGGTGTGTTTGATTCTTCTCTCAATTTTGTTTCCTTGGCACTAATAAATGATTCACTATCATGTTTAGTGCATTCTTCCACATCATGATGCTCATAGACGGTATTTATCAAGTTGTTCATGATTTCAACTTCATCTTGAATGCAAAAATCATTTTCAGCACTTGATCTTGATTCTGAAGAAGAAGAAGATCGATTGGTCAAACTATGATTTGGAACAATCAATTTTGGCCCCTGATAGATTGAATCTAGTCCTTGGGCAGGATAATTAGTTTGTTGCTTGGAAGAACAAGAGAGCAATAGTTTTATTTTAAGAAGAGATTACGGCAGCAGAGATCTAATATAGGAGCATGAGCACTTCAACAGATGGACATTGCAAATGCTCAATTTTTCCTTGTCCCCCATCACCATCTCAAGAAAAACCCATTTTACGCTCTCAATGATCCTCTGAAATCAAATTCGACTGTGATACAATCAATTAGTCTTGGCGATCCTCTTAGCATTGCTGGTAGCACCTCTACACAAGACCACAGCCAAGGATTTCACAAACAAAGATGTTTGATCCATTCCTCAACGCTAGCAATCATCTAACAACGTTCGCCGAGTTATTTCCTTTCCATCCACTCAACACAAAGTTCAAAAACACCCCACCACATTCCCCTGCGCTCTTGTCAATTGCTCCCATCTCCATCCATCAACAATCCCTTCACAGAAAAAACCTACCTCCAATCCCTCCTCGGATTCCACCCACAGAGATTTCAGATCTCTTCTATCCTTAATCTTCCTTCAACTGGCTTTAACCACACAACACACAACCATGTTCCTCGAAATCTATTAGCTCATTGGTACCATACTTCATGGAAGTAGTAGTATATCTAGCGTCCCTCAGTGTATTACAAAGAAGAAGAAGGAAGATTGCGCTCAGCTTAACACATGTTTTTTTATTTTTAAAAATCGTTCCGACCCAGTACGTTTTGACCCAAAAGGGTTGGAAAGGGTTTCTAAGGGACACATATATAACAAAATAATTTATGATTTATAAACTAAATAAAGTCCACAACTTATATGCGCCATCAAACCACATATTTACAATTGTCATTTTTTTTTAATCACAAAATTCTCTTAAACACATGGTCGTTTTGTACCAACCATATCAAATTATCTACTTGTCTTATATGAAATCAAAATATAATTAATAGTCATTTGTCCTTTTCAAAAAATCATCAAAATCTTCAAAGAAAACATGGTCCTCTTAATATGTCATATCAATCACATGCTTTTGTCCTTAAAAATTCATGCTTAAAAATATGTCATATCACCCACATGCTTTTGTCCTCAAAAAATATTTATTTAATTAGAGTCAAATCATTTTTTTAGTTCCATAATTTGTCTTTTTGACAAACCACTTGCTATATGACACCTTCCAAGCCGTAATCACGTATTTCTATGCCAAAATAAATTGTTTGGCACAACCACGCGTGGCAAAAAAATGCGTGGCAGAGCCACGCGACACTTGAAATCTGAAAAATGAATATAAATGGCCTCATTCAATATTTCTCCACGCTTTCTTGTAGATTTCTTGAGGCTCACTATCACACTCAAGCCCTCACACTCTCACTCTCAAGCTTTGAATCTCTCATTTCTCTCTCTCTCTCTCTCTCTCTCTCTCTCTCTCTCTCTCTCTCAATCTCTCACTCTCAATCTTTCATTTCTTTTCACTCCTCTCCACTCTTTTCTCAATCTCTCCACTCTTCTCTCTCTCTCTCTCTCCCTCTCTCTCTCTCTCTCTCTCTCTCTCTCTCTCTCTCTCTCTCTCTCTCTCTCTCTCTCTCTCTCTCTCACACACACACACACACACATATTTCACTCTCCAATTTCCAATCTCTCTTTCTCTTTCACACACTCTTTCATACCTCCTTTTCATTTTTCACACATTTAAAAGTTTGCTTTTCTTTTTCACTCTCTCACACATATCTCTCTCTCTCTCTCTCTCTCTCTCTCTCTCTCTCTCTCTCTCTCTCTCTCTCTCTCTCTCTCTCTCTCTCTCTCTCTCTCTCTCACACACACACACACACACACACACATTTTCATTTTTCACATTTGATATCTTTCCAAGTTCTTTTCACAACTTCATATCTTTCTCTCAATAGTCATGTCTACTAGCGATAGTAGAGCATCAAGGAGGAGGCCAAGATCCTCTTCCGGTGGAAGAGGACAAGCCTCGGGATCGGATTCCGATCGAGTGCGAGATTTGTATACTATGCTATCTCCCGAGGAAAGGAAAAGGATGAAAGCCCTTTGTCTTTCCGAAGGAGAATCTGATCAACAAGATCGTGGATTCATTTCGACAGACATGCCGATCGGGAGGCAAGGCCAATATGCATGCCCAATTTGTAAGCAATTCTCTTTCGGCTAATTGCATTTCATATATTTATTGATTACCAATAGCTTTTTTGCTTTTTTCTAATCATTGATGTGTGTTGATGTAGGTTGAAGATTATGGGCGTAAGTATACAAATGTCGAGTACAATATTGGATATAGCCATGGCTATAGTGCCTTGGTTGATCATCTTGCGGCACAAGGCGTACATCCAAGGGTAAATTTTTGTTAATAATTTGTATTTCTCTTATTTTTGATACACAATTTGTATTTCATTTCAATTTTATGACATGTGTTTGGCTAATAATTTTTAATTTGTTTTGTGAATGTGTATGTAGAGGGCATCCGCTCCCTTTGTGGAAGAAAGTACGGGAGGAAACCAAAGGAGAAGAAAGTACGGGAGGAAACCAAAGGAGAAGAAGGGAATGAAGATGAAGGGGACAAAGGACAAGATTCGGCTTCGGACAATGATGAGGGAGAAGATAGCGAAGACTAAGAAGCCTACAATTACTTCTTAGATTTGATGTATTTTTAGTATTTGCAAAAGTAGAAAAAAAGAGTATCAGTATCAATGCTCTTTTCATGAATTAGATGCAAATATGTACACTTTTTTGAATTATGAATATAAACTTTTGTATTTGATCATCTCTATCTCATTTTGTATGGAATGATTGTTTATTGTTTATGTTTTTCTATTTCATCCTGTATAAATTTGTTGTAAATATATACAAACAATAAAAAACAAACAAAAACGTCAATTTAAGATGATAAAAACATACCTCATCTATTGTTTGGATGATCTTTAATTCTTTCTAAGATGCATCTCTTTTTTTCTCTATAAAAGCAAACAATGAAAACCAAATCATTATTAGATTACAAATCAATCAACAATATGATAATTGTTAGAATACAAATCAAAGAATCATTGTTAGATTAAAAATCATTAATCATTGTTACATCAATCTCAATTTGTTGAAGATACCATGAAAATGCACTTTCTAACTCAAATGTAATCTACCAAAATATAGAATGCATAATATATCTCATGGATAGACAATGAAAAACTAACAAACAAAACTATCTCACCTATCTCTCTCTCTCTCTCTATCTCTCTCTCTCTCTCTCTCTCTCTCTCTCTCTCTCTCTCTCTCTCTCTCTCTCTCTCTCTCTCTCTCTCTCTCTCAAAATTTTTGCCACGTGTGGCAAAATTTAACATTCTGGAAAAAAATACCACGCGTGGCAATTTTTCAGATTTTTTAAGCGTGGCAGTGCCACGCGGATTTAAAATTTGAATTGCTCCGAGACTCCCTCTGTTCGGAGGAAGAGCCGGTGACGGAAAACTTTAATGGCGTGGCAGTGCCACGCGTTCATTGCCACGCAGTTTGCCACGTGATTGCCATGGACATTGCCACGCAAGGGCCGTTGGGTCAAATCTAGTCCCCGTCTTATGTGCGTGGCAATGGGCCTATATTGTAGTTGTGAGTAACTAATATCCTTGTGAGACCCAGAACACACTAAATGGAGTTTAGACAAGGTATGAGATAGTGTATGCATGCGTAGAGTTATCAATAGCAACTTTATGAATAGTTGGTCCATGCTTAGGACTCTATTCTAGGTGAATCTATGTATAGGGAACTTAGGGCTATGCATGGCTATGTGTCCGGGTCGCTTTTGGCTCTATAGTGTGGGTCCAAACTCGCCCTACTCCTTATTGTGATCATTGATTCATTGCCAGAGTTTCACTCTACATTCATGTTTTTTATTCCTTGGCTTGGGAGTGAAGCTTCTAGAGTTGATTGGTTGCTTCTACTTGGTTGGGTGGTTGCTCCATAGTGTGTTTTCCATTGTGTGTTATTTTGTAAGCAGGATCTAAGGGAGCTTCCCTTACAAAAATCCTACCAATCTCATCAATGTAGAAAAATCAGCACCTACACACAAAATGAGATGCAAACTCTAATAGAACTTGATCAAATATGAATCAAATGATAATATACTATTGCTATCTAGACAAAACCAGCAAGTCTTTTCGTTGTTGCATCCTGACTTTCTTGTTGCTCAGCCTCTCTCCTTTTATCTTTGTTCATATGATCCTATTTAGGTTCAAAGAACATTAAGTACTAACCTAAGTTAATCTAACCCACACGCTTCTAACTAAATTCCAAACTAATCTTTTGCTAGTACACATAGTGGGTTTGTGCCCATGCACACTTTGTGTGGGCTGGATTTGGGTGTGGGTTGCATTGCATTAATTATCTGACATTATGACTTGGATCAACTTAACTCAATTCAAGAGTTCTAAACATGATATCATTAAGCACTTTAAGGTAGGTAGAAGGGATCATTTTTTTGTAGTAAAATGATGGGGTTCCAATTAACAAACAACTTGAAAAATTCTGAAATCTTTTTTAGGGGCCAGTATAAATCATTTGCACACTATGTATTATGGAAGGAGCCAGGTAGAAGCCATTCTGCCCGGTAAGGATTTCCAAAAAGATTTGGGTGAGGCCCGAAGGGGCTGAGCCTAAATTTTTTTGGAAAGCCGAACCGGGCATAATGGCCTTTGCCCGGCTCCTTCCATTGCATAATGGATACCTGAAATTTTTTCAGAAGCACATTACGAAGCATAATAGGAAGGCTTGACTTTGATTGACCAACACAAAATGTGCCACGTGGCAGCTATACGGAATCTGTACGGACGGGCACAGACAGGCAAAAAAAAAAGAAAGCAGAATCTGCCTTTGAAAAAAACGCATGCATTTTCTGTTTTTTAATTTATTTGAAAATGGGCATAATATGCAACAGATATCCATTACGGACTACGTATCATTCATCATCAGGTGGGCTACTGCATGCAGTAGACTAGTAGGCCGCGGGAGCAGCAAATAATGCTACATGTTGTAGCCCACCGTCGGATTAACGATAATAGACGTAGCAAGAGAAAGATAGACGATCAAGATCTAAATCGTTTATAAGCCTCCACTATGGAACATAATGAACCTTCTCTCAACCAATAACATAATGCCACATGTCCAATATCACTCCTCACGACTGCTACGAAGTCGGATGAACAATGTCCTACTTTAACAAAGGCTAGAAACTATAACATGACATTAAAGAATCTTGGTAGAAAGAAGGTAAAGAAGTCAAATGGCAATATTTGTCCATCGCATTCGGGTGTATGGATAGAGTTGCGGATTCGGGTGTTTGGATAGAGTTGCGGACTGCCACTGGAAATGTGTAAGCTATAATCTTGACCACTGTGTAGTGACATCTAAGGAGCTTAGCTCCATAAATGGCGTTGCCAAGTTGTCCTATATAAGGACCACTAGTTGCTTATTCCATTTTCAAACGTTTCGGATCGATGAGCTGAAACACGTTACATTTCGGATTGATCAGCTGAAACAGACTATTTCTTTGTTGACACCAATCTGAAATCCATCTGTGGAAATTACACCAAAATCTGCTCATAATTCTGGGTGCAGAGGTGAATCTGCACACTCGGGGGATGTAAGCGTAGCGAGAAATTTCTATATTATGACCTGACTATTCATACACTTGTCGCTTTTTTATATGCCGACAATAAGTCAGGAGAAGCGTGTCGTATCGTTCATAATCCTAATCCAGAAAGTAGCTGTCTTGATGTATCCCTTCCTTCGCCAACGTATCTTGATTTATACTAATCCGACACCAGTGAATTTGCAGTTGGAGCTCTTAAGCTTTGACTCTGGTTGGAGAAGCGTGTCTTATCGTCCATAGTGATTAATTCAAATCCAGAAAGTATAGCTGTCTTGATGTATCCCTTCCTTGCCCAACCGCCTGCTTTGCATCCTGAGTTTTAACACCTGTGGATGAGCAGTTGGAAGAGCTCTTAATCAAGACTCTGGTTGTCATTTTATATGATGTTATTTGACTAACTACTTTGAACCAACCAAAAACCTCATACGGACTAACCATGTCTACGTGTGTAGATTCAAAATAAAGCTGGAAAAGCTTATTCTATGGACAAAACCGCCTCAAAAATAGCGGTCATTTTTCAAAACCAAACTTCACAATCCATCAAGTAAAGTGACTGACGTCAATTAGCACGGGCAAACGTCGAGATAAAGTGAACCAGAAGGTACTTCCTAGCTAAAAGTCTTATCAATTATCAAAACTCCCCAACAATCAAAAGAACTTCTCCATGCAGTTCCGTCCCTGTTGCTATCAATTCCAACGATGGAGTATGTCTGAGCCAAACTTTCTGTCAATCTCTGCTGCCGCATGGCAAAACTACTGGAGACGAAAAGCCATAGGACGAAGACGACGAGCAGCTGAGTTCTTCCGCAGCTGGTTATAACGGCTGCCGCCTTCAAGTTTGATACTGGAGATGCCATTTTATTCTTTAGAATCTCGTTAGTTTATTCGGCCATCGCCGCTCTCTCTCTCTCTCTCTCACTCTTCGCCCTTTATATACATACCTTAATAAAGTATCTCCTCTCTCTTTCTCAACTCACATTATTGCTATTTTCAGCTCAAAACCCTACAAAAATCCTAACCCTAAAACCTTAACCCTAAACAACACTTTTCTCTCTCTCTCTCTCCTACCCTCTTCTCTTCTCTTCTCTTCTTTCTTTCTCTCTCTCTCTCTCTCTCTCTCTCTCTCTCTCTCTCTCCCTCATTCTCATTCCTTCATGCTTTCGCTTAAAATTACATATCTCTCTCTCTCTCTCTCTCTCTCTCTCTCTCTCTCTCTCAACTCGCATCATCTCGCTTTCTCTCTCAAATCTCATCCTTCGCATACTACTGCAAAAGCTTCTCTCTTCATCGCCTCCTTTCCTCCATCGCACCACTCTCTATCTCTCTCTCCCAACTCATATTCTCTCTCAATCATGCTCGTCCTCTTTCTCTCTCTATCCCTCTCAAAAATTCTCTTTCCAAACATTTCTAAAATCACGTGTTATTTATCAAAAATCAATGTGTGCCTTTCAATCCCACTTAAATTGCCAATCAACTGACTACCAAATACGTTCTAGGGCAAATGCGGCCCAATCAAAACGCATGAAACACGTTTTCTCCATCATTGTTGACATTCTCTCTCGTTGTTGCACGTTGTTGTGTTATTCTGGTCTCGCCTATTCCTTCATTGTTGTTTGTCACTCACTCACTCTTCGTGTTGTTGTATGGGGAGTTTATCATTGAGTTCTATTGGGTTTGACGAAATGCTCATGTCGTTGTAAGTATCATGTCCACGTACAAAGGGAGAGAGAGGGCAAGCTTGGATCATGAAATTAGATTGGGGATATAATTCTACATTTATGATTAATGTATATCAAGTAAGTGATAGTTCAACTACGATTTAAGTTTGAGTACATGCAAAGTAGCGTTGTGATCACTAGTGATAGGCCTTATAAAAGACCTCCAAAGAAGAAAATAAATTTAAAGGATTAAATGGTGGAACAAACCAACAAAGAATTGGAATACATCATGGCATCTTCACAAGATAACGCTTTCACCTCTATCTAGAGATGAGCTTTATTATTACTAGCAAAGAGTATCACCACTGTGACTAATAGAAGACATTATTAAAACAATGTTTTCTTCAATTCCATAAGTTTACTTTGTGATTAAAATAGCTTTCCTATTGCTTACACTGTAGGTTTCAAACTTTCATCAACCTAACCCAAGACATGTAATTGTACTCGTGTTTGGCCTTGGAACGCATGGATTTCCGCACGGGTAGTATGGCATGGAATTGCCCTAGCACATTGATTGAGACTATACAAGCCAAAAGTTGTTTTTCCCTTTTTTTTAATAAACGACAGCCTAAATAACTATGTAAATCCCACACTTGACCTTTGAAATTTACACTAGGAACGAAACTAGTAATCGACTCTTGAGCATCCTTGGAAAGCATGGATATGCTCAAGGGTTTTGACACCATTACCCATTCATGGGTCCACGGGTTAGTATGGCGTGGATTTGCCCTAATACCGTTGTATGTGTGTCCTTGTTCAACCTAAAAATCTTTTCGGGAAAATGATTTGCACTTATTTAGTAATTGATATGGACTAATGTCGGTTACACTGATCAGCATGGCTTTTGTCCTTATACGGTAATATGACGGCTTAGCCTATCGCTAAATTCCACAAGTGAATGAGAAGATTGGACTAAGAATTTTTCATGCTAACTAAGTTGTGAAGTAGTAAAACTTATTTTGTACATGGATAACAACTGACATTCAGCGTTGATATCTTCCTCACATACTAACTCGTGTGGTTTTGTGTTGTGAGATGGTGGCAGGTACCAGCTGGATGTCTTGAAATAAGTCTTGCTTTATGGTGTTTTACTGTACTGTATTTTACTTCTCAGCCATATTTTACTTTCAAAGGGTTTGGTCTTGCTTAAGCAAGAGGAACTATGTGAATGCTTTTAACTCTCTCTCTCTCTCTCTCTCTCTCTCTCTCTCTCTCTCTCTCTCTCTTACTTCCTTGTCATTTGTTGTGGACTATTTAAGAGTCTCCCATGGCCAATCAAGTGTCATGACCATGGTAAAATGAGCAAGGTCATGTGAGTATGGAAGGCTTCTATGCCTCCTCCTAATTGTGCCTCAAGAGCAATTGTTCTATGGGATTTGGCTTCTCCATATCTTGAAATTTGCTTTTGCATTTCTTGATTGTTAAGAATGATTTTACCTTTGCCCTTAAGGACTCACTCATTCTCCTAATGAGTCCATTTCCTTGAGTAACCTCCCCAACAACTTATAGCCCTCATAATCCCAAAAATGAGGAATAGAAAGATCTTTATAAGCAAGGAACTCCTTGATATACACCTTCTACATGCTAACCTTATGCCTTGCTCTTTGTCTTCCAAAACCTTTTAATGTTTTCATAAATGATTCCAAAAAGAGCATCCATCGGCGGCTATGGACAATGCATGTATTGATAATATCAATAAGATCAAATTATAAATAAATAATAATATTAGTAGACTAGGCTAAAAATGGATAAATGGTTTATCGTTTGAAAATACCTGCAATGGCCACGTCATCTACCAAATGTACAATGAGATACATCTGGATGTCAATAATTAGATAAGCAACATCAAGCATTCACCATAAGCAATCACCAAAGAAGGCAGAAGAAGAACACACCCTCTCACTCAATACTCTATCACTTTGTATTACCGTACTGTTACAACTGGTAATAGCTATCAATAATAAAGTACATCGTGCACAGTAACTAAGAAGTGTAACAATAAAGTTTATCATTAATTTCTAACACTCTCCCTCAATGATAAAATTACATTCTTCTATTCCTAGTAGAGTACGAAACTTTTCAAATTTACATATACCTAATGACTTAGTAAACATATCTGCCACTTGATCTTCAGATTTATAGAAAACAAGATCAATGGCTCCATCAAGAATTTTTTCTCGAAAAAAATGATAATGTATTTCGATGTGCTTGGTTCGAGCATGTAAAACTAGATTTTTGGCAAGGTGAATGCAGCTTTGATTGTCGCGAGATATAGTAGTCGCATCCACCTGTGGTTGACCTAAATCCACAAGCGATCTTCATAACCATACCGCTTCTTGTGTAGCATGCTGAGTGCTCGATATTCAGCCTCCATCGAAGATAAGGCTATCGTAGGTTGCTTTTTGCTGCTCCATGAAACTGCAGCTGTACCATAACTGAATGTATGACCACTAATAGATCTTCTATCATCAATATTACCTGAAGGAAAGGTGTGTTTCTTGAAGAAGAGCCTCTATGGGCTCAAGCAAGCACCTAGAGCATGGTACTCTATCCCATGCAAGGTGTTACGACACTTTCCAATAATCCCACGATTGCAACGATTGTTTCGTTGCAAGTCTCTTGCAGAACTTGTGAATTGGCATGCTAGTCATCGTTCTTCGAATGAGATCATGAGAGTACCCTCAGACTCTCTTGCATGGAAACTCATTGACAAAGAATATCCATGTTTTGCAAGTGAAACAAGAAATATAAGATTTGGACTTGCAACAGACGAGGTTAACCCCTTTGGAAAAATGTCAAGCACGTGGTCTACTTGGCCAGTGGTGTTGGTCAACTATAACATTCCACCTTAAATTCAGATATTATTCTTAGATTCATTATGATTCATTATCCAATTGAGCTCTCTGGGATACAATCACTAATGAGCTGAGTCTCTTCCTTAACTAAGGAATACTCTATCCCAAGGAATACTGTATATCCAATGCACACAACTTTTAACTGATGAACCGAAATGATTCACTAATCATGCGTCTTACAAGTAATATAAATCAAAACCATCAGTTTCTGGTGAATCCACATCACACTGATCGTTTTACCAATTAACTTCATCCTAGAGTAATCAATTACTCAAGTTAATTGCCAATGATTCAGAAATCTAAAATGTCTAGGTGAAAAACTAGTATAACACCACATTTAGATCCTTACCCAAATCATTTATAAGTTAATCCATAAATTTTCTATACAAGGATTTGTTAACTCTGCAAGTATCTATCAAAACAATACTTGATCATATGTCTATGTTTACTGACTAGGTTAAGTGCACCAAATAACTCTATTAACCAAGAATACACAGTAGATTCATACAAGATTTAATCATGCATCATACGTGAATAATCTCACTATGATCCAGTACATAAACACATTCTTATCTGGCAAATTCCTCCAGAACCCACATATGTTACTCACATATCTCACTGAGATCTTGTAACTCAGCTACAAAATATTTTCTATTTCTCATGAGTAAATAACATATCTGGGAAATCTCTGAGACGAATAAAATTCACTCTCAACAGTTTTCCAATCCCACTTACCTCTAATTACATAGTTTCTCCCACTGATTAACCCCTCTCTGATCCTAGTACATAAACTAAGATTAGGTGGATCAATATAGAACTCTCAGACTTAAATTCTGATCAAACTTACCTCTATTCCAATTAAAATGGAATTAGTTAGCTTTGACATTTTACTGCGCTACTTATAGATAATGATTCAAATTCCAAACCTATTCCAGTTTCAGATTGTCCACATAATCCCTAGAGAATTCCTCATATTCGAAAAGTTTCAATTAGGCATCTTACTCTGAATCTATCCGAAATTCCTTTCAGATCCAATCTCATTTCTATACCCTAACTGGTTCTCTTCCGAAAGCTATGCAACCAACAGATTCCCAAATAGAATTTTATCCCACCACTTCGCCCCTCCTTTTAAAGCAATTATAAATTTCGATAAAAATTAACTGGAAAGATGATATATGAAAATATCTAAATCCAAGAAAAATCAGTAATACGTGCTTCCACTAAAGAATTCACTTAATTACAAACAAGACTTCTCCTTCAAATATTTCCAATCTGAGTGATAGAAACTATCATTACTTCAAAATCCATATATGCAACAAAGAAATTCTATGGTTTAAAAAATTGAAACATTTTAACCTTAGAATTTATCTGAATTCCAAGTCTATTCACACAAGTAGTAATTTATATGACATAACAATCTTTCAGAAGAATAACTTCATGCTAGAAAGAATCATATAAACAGTCTGATGTCTTATAAGAAATTATTAAAAAGTAAATGATTAATTACAAAAACGAGAAATAGATTTGAGGGCCTTTAATTTTATAAATATTGAGATACCACATTGGGATCTAGATTAAATTTCAAAATTTTCCAAAATACCCCACATTTGATCGAATGGTATTCCTTTTTTCCCATATCGCGACTAGGTACTAAACACACCATTGATCATCAGATCTTTACAGTCCTAGAATTTCCTTTTCAAAAGTACTGATGTCCCATACCATCATCTTTTCCTTCCAGAAAACCCTTAACTGCCATATCTGATATTCTAGAGATCCACTGATCATCTAGTTGTCCTATAATCCATATAGGATATTATCTCTTGATCCCAAACACTAGAGAATCCTTTTATTTGGATGACTGGCATGCCTATTAGATGGATATCCAAAATCCACATCTGATTATGTGACTTAGACTGAAGAATTAACATGGTTCAATATTATATCCTGATCCTTTCTGGTTATTGACAAACTTCGAAACCCTACTGATGCAACAAATCTTGGGACAAACTTATGTCAACTAACAAATCCAATGTAATCCACGTTCAGATTCCACTTTTAACATCACAATTGACATTCAAAACTGCGGATAACTCAATGGTTACAAAGATATCAGTTACGAATTCAACTGAATGAATACTAACCAGGAAATTAATAATTACTATTAAGCGATTATTTACAGGGATCGCCAAAATCCTAACTACGAAATACATTTATGGATCACACTTACTACCTCTGATGTCCACATTTCTATCCTATACCTGGGCTGAATATCTGATATATTAAAAATCATTTACTAGTATGTGAAACAATACTAGTCTGATCTTTTGAATATAATTCACCATAGGATTTTACTGGAAATGAAAACAAACTGATTTCAAATTTTAACCAATTTGAATTTCAACAAAAAGAAAAAAAAATCAAATTTTAACTTTCAATCTGGGAGTTCAACTCCAAAAGTTAAAAGAATGGTAGTACCGTAAAAACCTATTGGCAATTTCATGCGGTTCCTTCTGTCAATTTTAACTTAGTTAAAGAATCGAAACATTGTCCCGATACCTAATGTTACTAACCCAATGTCGGAACTGGCATGCAAAGCACACTACATCAGTCACAAATGTCATTACAGAATTTTTTACGTAAACTTTAATTTCACGGAATTTGTCAGCCATTAACACTTATTTGTGACCCAACTGTCAGAGCACATGCGTATGACCACTCAAATCGATTGTAAATCCAACATTCATGTCAGAATCACTCTGCGAATCATCATGCAACTAATCCATGCAAGCATAGTACTACAAATTAGAAAAATGACTGCCATGCCAATTTTACAAAACTGCAAAACTTCAGATGATCATAACTTTGGCTACAGGACACCAAATTGGGTGCTGTAAAACTCGGTACAGAGGGAGACCAAGTGAACAAGATGCTTGCCATGTCCAAATTATAACTGAATCTTCTCTCTGTATTTTTTGCCAATTTAATATGTATTCAAACTAGGAGACACTGCACCATTAGAAAATATTATATTACTATTTTTCAGACTCGTTGTAAATAATGACGTTAAATTACAACAAAAAATCCTTCTGCTCATATCCATTAGACACTTACATGAGCTGCACAAATAACATATAATTTCTCTCTCTCTCTCTCTCTCTCTCTCTCTCTCTCTCTCTCTCTCTCTCTCTCTCTCTCTCTCTCTCTCTCTCTCTCTCTCTCTCTCTCTCTCTCTCTCTCTCTCTCTCTCTCTCTCTCTCTCTCACACACACACACACACACACACACACACACACACACACACATTCCGAATGCTACCCAAAAACGATGTTTTTGTTTGTGCAATATGGTATTTAAATTGTAGGAAAGTATATAGGAGATTTGATGGTAGATTTTTTAGGAAAGAATAAATTTCTTTCACTATAGCGACCCTATTTTTGTTAGATACTATTGTTCTAACTGTTTTTAAAAACTACAATTCGTTTTTATAGACAAAAACAATATGTAGTAGTTATATATATATATATATATATATATATATATATATATATATATATATAGTAAAAGAGCATAAAAACTTTTCATTGAAATAAACTTCTAAGGTAAAATGTGTGTGTGTGTGTGTGTGTGTGTATGTGTATAAGAAGTCATTGTGAATCACTTACCTTCGTTCCATACAAAGTTTTTCTGAGATAAAGCTTTTTCAAAAAAAGGTGGAATACTTAGCTTCTAAGCCATCACAAAAGATCTTGAAGCAATTTTGTCAAAAATCACCATTTTAAGAGTTTTTTTTTTTATGGGCCTTAGTTGGAAGCTATGGTGCATCTTTTTGGGTCTTTGAAAGCTAGTGCAAAAGTTTTTGAGTAGGGCACCCTCAATTGTAAATGTGGCTAAAAAAATCATATTGAAAATTGGTGGAGAATTGAGAGAGCTCTCTCTCGCTCTTTCCACAGTCATGAGCAGCGATTGGCTACAATTCGTGCATTTAATCAGTTGTTTTTATTGTGTCTTGAGGTGAGGGCCCTCCACCATGAAGCCTAGTAGTTAACACATGGCCAATCATGGCTTGACACATGGTAGGGCTCAAGGGAACATACTCTAGCCATTGAATATGTAAACTTTCAAAGCTAGAATATGTTCTCTAATCAAACCTCATGTTGGAAAATAACAACATGGCCAATCGTGGCTTGACACATGGTAGGGCTCAAGGGAACATACTCTAGCCATTGAATATGTGAACTTTCAAAGCCATAATATGTTCTCTAATCAAACCTCATGTTGGAAAATATTTTGAAGGCCAATAGACACCAAGTTGAAATTTGGCCCTACATCTTCAATACTTTAAAAGATGTCATTTTGAAATTTGATTTGGGTCCCTAAGGTAGGCCCTCAACTTTTAGGAATTGTTCCACTAGTGTTTCTTAAAGTCAAAAATGCAAAAACGGAGAGTAAATTAGATGGGAGAACACGAAGGAAGTGGAGATTTCTTTAAATAAGGGCAATTTGTAGGTGATTGTATAGTACTTTAGAAATATAGTTTACTTTTTCATTTTAACAATGCAGTTTGACGATAACTTTACCAATAATCTGGTGAGCATTGTTCTCACGTATATTTATTGGTGACATTCAGTGGGTATGGCTAGAACCACTCCTTGTGAGATGATATATGTTATGTAGCTCTAAAGTCCAAGTACCAAGAGTTGTCTTTATCTGATTTTGCCATAAAAGTAGAATGATCATCTTCGGTCTTCAATGCTTGTGTTGCTCCATGGTATTTGCTTGTTGTTGATTACCAATCTTATGTTGCTATTGCTTCTTAAATTTCAAGATTTCGCAATCTTAAATATTATGGTTGGTCCTTTTGTAGTACTTGTAGAACAACTTGGCCTTGGAAGATGAGGAATGCTTCTTCATAGGTTAGTTGGTTCTTGTGTTGAGTGTCCTTCTTTTTCTACTTCATGAAGATTTTTCTAGAAAATAAGACTTAATTTTCTGAGTTTGTATTGGGGCCATTTATATAGATTTAATATCTAGTTAGGCAATTATTACTATGGAAGCTAGATTTTTGGTAGGATCTTGGTAGGCACCCTCTAAAACACTAGCCAATTCAAACAATGTTTACCAAGCCAATTTAAATAGGTTACATAGATGAATTTCAATGTTGCATTGTTAGGGTTTCAATTCAAGTTCTTGGAAAGCAATTTTGGCCATTGCGTCTTGTTCCTCAATAAACATAGTCTTCGATATATATATTTTAGGACAACACATCTCCATTAAACTTGACCACTTGATGGCCTATTAGAAGATCAACAAAAATTGCGTCTACTAACCACCCGCACTCCTTCACACCTCTCCAACAAGAACTTGCATTATTTCTTTTAAAGAATTCTCTTAAGTGCATAAAATATACATCATCTAAAATTCCTTGCTTGATGCGGCCACCAAGAGATATGTAATCACAATGCATCACATCACTTTCAAGCATTGCCAATCCCTATCAAACCATTTGTCCAAGTAGATTTTTAAAGTTATTTGAATGATTAGCCATCAATCTATTTTCTGACTTTTTTTTAATGAAAAGAACCTTTTATGTAGAACAACTTGGCTAAAACATCTCTAACATCATCAAGAATGTTTAAGATATCTTATACTCCTTTGGAAGTGTGGACTTTGGAAACATGGCCTAGCAATGTATCTTGAATATTCAAGATCAGTAAGGCAAAGGCTTTGTTATCCTTTTCTTTCCACTTTATAAGTGTTTTTTGGTCAATCAAAGGTTTTTCCTCTATTTCTTATATGACTTTCCATAGTTTTTTAGCTAGTAGGATGACTTTCATTTTGAATCTCCACAGATGGTTAGTTCCATCCAGTTTGTCTATAATAGATGTTGTTTTACTAGAGGAATCCATGTGCAGATACTAATGACAAGTAGAAATATAGTTGCTTGCTTCTCTCAATCTTAGAAGATTCAAACAATTAAATACACTATATAGAATTTTAGGATGTGATATGTAACTTGCTCATCCAACTATTAGGAAGTAGGATGTAAAGCAGTATGTAACTTGTTTAGAGATTTAGGATATCGAATAGTATGTAACCTATTTTGATACCATGTCAAAAATACGGAATATGTGATGATCAATAATCAAAGGGTTAGTAGAGCCATAACCCTAATGTCATGTTTTACAAAACATATTTATTAGAGTTTAGACTACATATGAATAATTGCAAATTTTCAGTGGACTCCTTGGTTTGCTATTAGTAGATCGATTTAACTTGCTTCTTATAATTAGTTCAGGCATCATAAACTTCCATGATGATTTTGATAAGCTAATTAAATCAATTCAATCAGTAGCAATGTGGAATGAGCAACGACAAAACTATAGATATAAATAGAACAATCAAAGATCAAGTTAGCTATGAAATTGTTCTTAGAGATTTAAATGTAAAAATAAAGAGAGATAGAAGTAGGGAAGAGAAACGTGCCCAATCGGAAAGAAAAAAAATGCTTCAACTGTTAAGAATATAAGCTTCAAGTGTTGTTGTTTCATAATTGTGGTTTGTTTTGAGGTAAGACTTGACCCACTTTTGACATATGTGTGGGGCATGTGTCTTGTAATGGGTACATGAGCCATGTTGGGGGTGTGGCATGTCTTGAGTTTGTCATGGAATATGGCCTATATTGGGCCTTAATAGTCTAAGCTAATTAGGGGACACTTGTCGAGCCCTTGCATTGAGAGCTTTTGCTTATCTATAGTGTTTTCTCTTTGTTATTGCTAACTTTTGCTTTTGCTACTTTTAGAGCTTGTGATGCTAATAGCTATGGTGATTGTGATATAATCTGCGTATTGCACTAGATCCACTACTCAAAAAAATTTGTCATGGTAATATAGTTGTAGGGTGTTGCATGTGTGTAAAATCAGAAAAAGCAATAGCTATAGTAGGAACTAGTCTAACAAGCTACCCACAACTATTTTTGGTGGTTGCAGCATGTAATTTATCTTTCAAATGTTGCCACTAGGTATATGCCTCGCCACATAAAAATACCACCACAAGGGTTATCATAGTCTTATTTGGGAACCCATGCATAGTAAAATGAGATGTTCATTGATCTAGCCAAGATATGAGCAAATTAGGATATGGGCCTATCTTGTCGCCCAAGAAGAATCCTAGACTAACAATAGATGCATCAATCCTTGTTTCGATTCTCTCAAAGTGTGAATCTCATGATCTTCTCGTTGATATAGAGCTTTATAATCAAGAAGATGCATTGTTCAAGTTTCAATACTTTGTTCGGAGGGCAGTGAATGTACTTCAATTATTAGATACATTCTTTGGTAGCCAAACTACACTTGTATAAGGTAGTTAACTAATGAACTTTTCCTAGATATAGTAGGAGCAACTTTCAATCTAGTTTTGACTAAGTCGCATGCAAAGAGACAATTTTTTTACTTTTTAACTCTTGTATTGGTCTTTCACCTTATTAGTGTCAAGAATGTTATTACAAATGACGTAACATTCATGTGGATTTTACAAACTAAGTTTCACCTTTTTTGTTTTCACATTGATTGAGAATCAAGTTTGAACCCATATGATAGAATGTTCTCACTAGTTTTTTAAGACTTGGAACCACTATGTCATTGTTATCCACGTCTATTATAACTAATTGTCATATCTAGAAATTGTATTTGTCAAATCATATTATCCATGATCACTATTATTATAACATTATCCATTGTCAACAAATAACCAGCTTACATATGTGACTTGAAATATTCCTAGCACGTACATTTCCACAATTTGAAAATTATGGCATACTTACAAATATAATGACTAGCTATTAAAATCCTTGGAAACAAATCAAATTTATGAATTTCATTTCTTGATTAAAAGATATTGAATGTTTTACTATGTTGCATTTACACAATAAAGCCCAATAAAGTTTTAAAAAATTCCATATCATTTTTCTAAAAAGCCTGGCTATGCACTTCAAAAGCACATATGTACTTTACACATTAAAAAGTTAAATAAGTGCATCCAATGTCTAGAAAAGCATGATATAATGGCGTACTTATAGCCTTACAAATAATTAGAAAAAAGAAATCTTGTTAGTTAAGAGTTCATGAGGTTTAGAAAAGTTATATGGTTTAAGACATTTTGATGGTAACTACAATTGGCCACTTGATCAAGAAACTTTATGCCATATGATGGTGAGACACTTTTTATTTTGGCATATCTAGGTCACACGCATGTGGAGGCATATATGGAACTAATGAAGTGAATACATGTCAATCAAATTTTTGTGTAATCTACTATTGTTTGTCATGTTCGTTTAATTGTTAGCATTGTGAATGCCTTTTGAGTTTATGCACTCATGTTTTCTTGATGTTGTTAATTGTGATTTATCTAACACAAGTTATGAGCCTGACATTAAAAATCACAAGCAAAGATTAGTTTTTACTCAACACATGACCCAGAGAGTAGTGTGACTAAAGTAGGAACACATACCTAGGAAGTCTCAAATCTTTTTCTTTTTTTTTGTTTGCACGTTTATAGGCACTTTTAGGGTACCTTGAAAAACCCATATTTTCCATGGTCCTCTACACAATAAGTTTTCACGGCTCATAGGTAGGCCAATGTGACCTCTGAGGAGAAAAAAAAATCCTGTGGTAGATCATGGAGAGAGAGAGAGAGAGAGAGAGAGAGAGAGAGAGAGAGAGAGAGAGAAGAGACTAAGAAGGTGGGGGTTAAACACGTGAATTGATCCTCAGCCTCTAGATCGAGTTCCATGTGGATCAATGGTTGTGATTGTAGATCATTGGATCCATATTTACCATTGAATTTTAGTTTTTCAAATAACCTTCACTTGAAGAGGTTCAAAGGGCCAGGGACTCTTCATTTTCATTAAAAGGATTTCACCTTGAAAAGGACCCAAGCCTCTGAAATTCATGAAAAGGGAAATTTTTTCTTACCATGAAGAAACATTTCAAAAAATTGAAAAAGCCTTGTCTAACTTATTCTAAAGCCGTTTGTTGGGGTCAAATGAAGGGCTATATATTTTTTTAAAAAGGGCACCAAACTATACCTACAAGTATGAAAGGAAAAAATAGAGTGATAACAATGGAGAATGTGAATCTCTGAAGCAATTTTCCCATTTATGGGAGAAAATAGTATTATGGAATGTGCAAGATAAAGCATTTTCCAAAATTAAAGGTTTTGATTGGTGAAATATCTATCCAAGCAATGGGGTGGGGGGACATCATTGTCCTTAGAAGGCCTTGTTTAGCCTACGATTGCGGTTCTAAGCAATTTTGGCATGGCAAATATGGGCGAGTCAATTTTGAGCAAATCAAGCAAGTTGGAGGGCATATCCAACTACTACGTGTGAAAATTTGAGATGTAAAATATACTAATAGAGAAATAATTGTGGATATTGTCATAGGGAGTGAGAGAAGGCTACTCATTGAAGTGAAAATCAATGCACTTGATTAAAGGGCTAGGACGACATTGACGTACATCAATATATCGGTGAAGGATCACATAATGACCATGATAGTCATGCATTGATGCCAAGGAAAGCTTGGGAAGTTCTTAGGGAATAGTTCAAGACATCAAATCCATCCTGAATCATGTTTTGAAGTCAAATTTGAATAATGTTTGAATGGAGAAAGGCTAGATTCAGGCCTATTTGACTCAAATTAATAAATGTAGAGATGAATTGCACTCCATTGGCGAGCAAATTCGTGGTGCCAAACCGGTTCTCTGTTGTGAAAGAACCCAATTTGACCTTTTTGTGGTTTAATTCCAAGTGGAACCTTCCTAATTCCCCCCTCCTTTGGAAAGCTGGATTCTGTCGCACCCACAAAATCAAACTGGCCAAGTATAGAATTTTCTTTCAACAAGCCCTTTCTGCTCATGCCAATTATAGAGGAGATGTGTCACATGTCTGCTCTACATGCAAAGCGTTAGATGAAGATGTGGTACATATGTTCTTTCATTGTTACATCCATCTTTGGAAATCAGTGGCTGACCTTTTCATTGCACAATTTCATGTCAAATTCAAAAGGTTTACTCACAACGATCTGATCCTAAATGATATATTTTTTGAGGACACTGCTATAAACTCTTTTTGGCAGCACATTAGAGAAATCACAATATGGATTATTTGGCTAGATAGGAACAATAGAGAATTTGGAACAAGGGATTATTTCATCTCCCCCTCGCTCCTCTTCAATGAGGCTGACAAGCTTGCTCTTCTTTAAGCTTCAGCTTTTGCATTGTACTTTGTAAATAGTATCTAGTCAATGGCTAGTATTTTCGAGAGAAAAAAATAAAAAATAAAAAATAAAACCCATTTCAAACTCACCTAGGAGTGACAAGTCAACTTTTAGCAAATGATCACAGTAGCTTACTGCTATTGCGGCAAAGCTAACAATGTGATCCAAGAACTTCACCAAGTCTCTCTGAGCCTGTATCGAGGAAAATACAAGTTCACTTCATAAGCTTGGAATTTAAAGGCCATATCTTCCCTTTTGTGGTGCCAATCATCGTGAAAGGCTAATTGATTCTATGCCTTTCAAAAGAAATGAGGGATTCAAATCCTTAGGCACATGTATCCTGACTTTTTTTATGAGGGATCTTGAAAACTTTGACTCTTGCCTAAAGTTTCACTCGATGAGTCAACTTTAGAACTTGAAGGACAATTTTACAGAATGGCCTTCAACTACATTTAGTTTAATTGTTTGTTTGCCTTGACCACAACTAGCAAGGTGAGGCCCTAGTGCCTGCTGACCACCTTTGTGAGTGAGTTTTTGCTCACCTACCTCCTTGTCTCCAAACTGACTGCTTGTTTTCTTTAATGTGAAATGAAGGCCGTTTTAAAGTTCATGCAACCAATTAATTGAAAGTGATCCACCTCATGTTGCTAGGGAACTCTCATGTGACTAGGCCATGGAGAGAGAGAGAGAGAGAGAGAGATAGGACCTAGCCACAAGAGCTATTGCACTTACATGTGCACATGAGCATACCAATTTGCACACGAGCATACCATCAATGTGCACACGAGAATACCAATGTTAGGTCTGCTGATTATAACTTTGTGACAACATGCAAGAGAAACAAGCTTTTGTACGTCATCTAGACACACCTCTGATCAACTCAGATGATCCCAACGCGGTTAGCACTTTGTATGCCAACTCCTACCCACAAGCCTAGCACACAGAGAGAGAGAGAGAGAGAGAGAGAGAGAGAGAGAGAGAGAGAGAGAGAGAGAGATGAGCTATTTGCTTACATGTGCACATGAGCATATCAATGTGCACACGAGCACACCAATGTGCACACGAGCAACCAATGTTAGGTCCGCCAGTTATACCATCATGCCATGTGCAAGAGAAACAAGCTTTTGTACGTCATCTAGACAAACTTCCGCAGGAGCAAGGTCAGCTCGAATGATCCCAATGCTGGTTAGCACTACGTATGCCAACTCCTTTCCGCAAGCCTAGCACAACATACGTGCATGTGGGTGGGTGCAAGCCAGAGAGAGAGAGAGAGAGAGAGAGAGAGAGAGATTTTGATTTATTCTTAGACTAAAGCGATGAGTTTACAAGAAAACTAAGAGGACAAGTTTACAAGAACTTAAGAAAGCGAATTGCAATTTCAATGCATTGAAATTTAAAAAAAAAAAACACTTTTTCTTCTCAAAAACATGATAAGCACGCCACACCAGCTTTTAAGAAAACGTGCCCACATCCTTTCCTGCCAGCCTTGCCCTTATCGGCCCGCCAAAAATACCGCCATTTTCTCCGACACTTTAAATATGCAAAATTTTTGATGTTTCTACGGACACGTTGAATAAATTTGTTGACGGCTCCACAAATGTTTGGCGGGTCATCTCTCCCACTCCCCCAGCCTGCAACTAGATCCCTGGATCTTGTCTCTCCTCGCGGCTATGGCAGAAGAAGAAGAAGAAGAAGAGCAGACGGATTATTGCAGCAATAAACTATGAAGGAATTCGACGCATGAGCAGAGCTCCAATCCGTCGTCTGCACATGCGTCAGTTGATCCGGACCGGGATCAAGCCACAGGCACAGAAGCGATTGGATTTGATGCAAAATCAAGCCGGTTTTTCTCGGGCGAGGGGTTTTAATCTGACATTTGAGGCAAGCGATTCGGGAAGGATTTTGAAGCTTGATCGGCGGGGCGGATCTGTCAGCGGGATGTGTTGACAGGCTTAAGATTTGTACATGCTTTGCTTTGGCTTCAGCCATTGCTTGTCTTCCTTGTCTGCGACAGAACAGTAAGGCTCGGGTTTTGTGAATTCTCTGATTTGGCCTCTGGCCTCAGCCATTGCTTGTCTGCAACAAGACAGCAAGGCTCAAGTTTTGTGAATTCTTTGATCTGGCTTCAGCCGTTGCTTGTCTGCAACAAGATAGTTACGGCACAAGTGTTTTTGAATTCTTTGACTTGCCTTTAGCCCTTGCTTGTTCGCAGCAAGAGAGTTAGAGATATGACGACCGAGAGTCCTGTGAGGATACTATCTGGTGGGGGAATGGCAGGGGCCATTGGTGCTCTTAACAACAGCCTTGTTGCAGGAGGATCAGGCTCAGGGCTTGGTGCCTCTGTGAGCCGAGAAGCACAGGAATTGAGCTATTTGCTGAGGGATCGATCGGGCTTTGAAAGCAGTTTGCGTAGCAAGGATGCCTCAAGGCATAGAAGTGAGAGTGCTCCTCCCAGTGTGGAGGGTTCTTTGGCTGCCTTGGGAGGGCTTTTTGCGCGCAATCCAACGAATCCTGCTGATTTTGGCCGGCTCTCAAAACTTGGCAATGGCGGCGATGCAGCTGATGGATTCGATTCAGAGCAGGAATTGCGATCACATCCTTCATATTTAGAATACTATTACTCTCACATCAACTTGAATCCGAGATTGCCGCCTCCTCTGATATCTTGGGAAAATTGGCGCTTGGCGCAGAAACTTCAATCAGGGCTTGCTGTTGGTAGTGCAAAAGGTCAGAGAAGCTTTAGGTCTTTAGATGACAGCAATAGCAAGTCTCTCTTCTCCTCTCAGCCCTTGTTGCCTACTCACAGGGAAGAAGAGGAGCTGGAGAGTCTAATGAGGAATAACTCTGAGGAATGGGCAGGAGGTGGTGATGGGTTGATTGCTCTCTCTACTGGTGGACTTGCACATCGACCGAAGAACCTTGTGGATCTTATTCAGGTTGTTACACTTTTTCTTGGCCTGTAAACAGTGATAGCAGATTATCAATTGTGCACTCTCTGTTGGAATGCATAAAGAATAGAAGATTATTTCTTAACCAACGGTTCGTTAGTTGGAGATGCTACACAGAGTGCTTGGTGGGTGTGAAGAAGTAGGCTGGATGGCCATCTATATTCTGGTTTTAAAGTTTTGAGCTTCTTAGTATCACCTTCTTTGCCCTTTTTCTTCCATGATTAGATGACAACAAGTGTGTCTGTGCTTGGTGGCTGTCAAAAAATGGCCATCTAGGTTATGGTGCTAAAGTTTTAAGCCAATTAGTCTCACCGTCTTTGGCCTCCTAGTTCAATGGATTGACAGAAACTCTATTTTCCTTCTTCATATGATGGGTTCTCACATGGATTCTGCATATATCATATGTAAACCTGTTGGCGAAAGCTCTAAGCTGAAAATTAGATGTTTCATGCTTTGTCGGAGCATACATCAGATAAGGATCATGTTTACTTATGGAGAACTTACTCTTCTGTTCAGACCTAAGCTATTTTTCCTAAGTTGGATCAACCATATTTTTCAATTTTGTACTCGTACTTGTAAATAGTTGGTGCATTCTGTCCTCCAATGAGTGCTGTGCTGGTAAAAGCGTTCTCCTCTCTTTTGAGGTTTGGAGTTCGACTTCACTCAGCCACACAATAGGAGAAGTAAAAAAATTGGTACATTCCATGCATTGGGCAGTTGAAGCTAGAATGTCTCATGTCTTGGGGGACAATTTGTGTGGGTTGTTTCTTTCTCATTTTCTCTATTTAATGTATGTAAGTGATCATATTTACCTATACAACATTTTAGAGACTCATGTGAACTCAATTGTACATCTAGTGGTGATAAGTGCGAGTTTTAGGACCTTTTTATTAGCCAATCAGGTCAAGCTTATTGATTGATATTTTTGATGAAAGGTTGCTTGCAGCTAGAATACATTAATGTTAACATTATTCTCCTGCCTTATATCACTTCAAACATTTCCAATTCTGTTAAATAGGAAGTGACTACTTTTTAGTTCTACAGGTATTCTCGTCTTTATGCTAGTAGCGATGCTGTCCAGACCAATTATTATAATCCAATTATTTTGTCACTCCATAAGGGTTACTTGTTCAAGAAACTAATGAACAAAGTTTGACCTATTTTAGACTCTAGTTATTTTGCCTTTGGAATATTTCAGCTTTTGGTATGTTCAAGGTGATTATCTATACAATCCATTGAAGTGGGGGAGCTAAGGAGCGAGCTTTGTTTATAGTATTCTGTATTTTTAAAGTGTCCTGGTAGCACTAGTTTGCCTATTTCTTGTAGTTTAGTTTTTAAGTTTCCTTATTGATTGTTATTTGCTTCTTAGTGAGCACCGGTTTTACCTAAGAAAATCTTGATTTTATGTAGATGATAACTTATGTTTGGGACCTTGGGTTTTGATCTAGTTATAGCAAGTTGAGGTATCTTGGATCACATTATCATTCTTTGCCACAAGAAGCTGGCTGTTACTATTTTAGTGATGCAAAATGCAAATTTTTTTTCATTCATTGGTGGTTGAATATTTGGATGAACGTGATTATAAGCATTGACGTCAGTAAGCCTATGTTCATCTTGAATGCTCATAAGTTTGAGCTGAGCATCCTTTTCAAGTAGAAAGGTCATTTCTACTTAATTTATCTTCACAACATCTCTAGAACAATGATGAAATTCAATGTTTGGAGATAAAAAAGATTGTTACTTTGATTATATGATAACTATGATCCACAGATTGGTATTCTTATTTTACTGGTTTGAATTTATTTGTGTTGATCTTACAGTAAAAGTCTTTATATTGATGATGAGTAGTGAGCATCATACTTATATGCTACATATTAATTAGCTGGTGTCTTTCTTTCATTAGTGATTCACTTCTAGTATATGATGCTTTTGATTACTTGATATTTGTGTTGATCTTATAGTAAAAGTGTAGAGCTAGTCAAGTCTTTATTCTTTATATTGATGATGAGTAGTGAGCATCATACTTGATTACTCGGACATTCTAAGTTATATGCTACATATTAATTAGCTTGTGTCTTTCTTTCATAGTGATTCACTTCTAGTATATGATGCTTTTGATTACTTGATAAATGTTGAGTAATCAAACTTGACAATAGTAACATTTTAAATTGTCTGTTATTTGTGTTTTTCATCCCATGAAACTATTAAGATGTTACTTTTTTGTCTTGATTATCCTCCTTCGTAGGTTAACAAACTCTCTCATTTTAGGTAGAAATTGAGAAGGCGGGAAACATTTTCTTATTTCAAGTCTCCACACTACTGCTCGCTTGCTTTTCCATCCAAGTCCTTCAAGCCTCTCTCAGAAGATACATTCCTTGTAACTCTTGGTATGATGAGTGACGTTTCTAACAATTCATCTATTACCCATACATCTTGGTCAGACTAAATGCAAAGAAGATTGGTAAAATGTAAGACGAGCCTATATAGATGCTGAAAATGAAAGAATAATTACAGTTCTTTATAGATCCTCATCTGGCCCCTTCTGGTGTGAGTTTCTCCCACGAGCTCCTTGGACGCCATTGATAGATTCTTGGTCCCAATCAATGTTGTGTCAGAACCATGATTCGAACGGCCGGTTCAAACCAATTGAAGGAAAGAAAAACTCTCTTACCTTTTGTCCCGAACACGCGTATTTTCTTAAGGACTGACGTGGGAGCTGGGCACGTGCATTTTCCAAATGAGAGAGAGAGAGAGAGAGAGAGAGAGAGAGAGAGAGAGAGAGCTTTATTAACGTCTTTTCCATGCCATAAGACAAATAAGTACTGAAGGAGTCAAATTCCCACAATGCCTTTGATATGGGAAGCACTGAGGCTGGGGAAAAACCTGAAAAAGTCCTGACACTAGGTGATTTTGTGAAGAGCCATTTAATCTCTAATTTCTGGGAAAATGCACTTCTTGTTGACAATTGGCTATAGTTTTCAGAAACTTTTCAGTTCAGAAAATTCTAGACCCCTTGGAAAATCAAAATCATGAAGCATGCATGGGAGACGAGAAATCTTAAGTATGTGGACCGCATGGGAGCGTATGAAAAACGTCTCCGAGACTGAAAGAAAAGCATATAAAATAGATCTAAATACAATTACCAGTGTTAACTAAACCAAAAAGGTATAACGCAAGAACTAGCTATGTATAATGGGAGCAAGCCGCAGATCATGTCCTGGAGGTGATGATGATACTGCTGCTACTATTGAAGAAAGATGTAATACAAGCTGCAGTGGGGAGTGAAACTGAGATCTGCTGTCGTCGTCAAATGCAGGAAGGACGTCTCCTCGTGGTAGGATGAATAGGTCGAATAGGTCTGGTTGCAGGGTAATGCTGGGCGGTGCACTGCCTCTGATTTCTATGGGAAGTCGTGTCCTCATCATCGACATCATCATCTGAGTCTGGGACTGGTCCTGAGCGTCGTCTGGAGAAAAAGGAGGTAATCTGAAGCTGTGTGTCTATAGTAGTCTGACGCAGAGGCTGGATCTCGTCGTAATAGAAGCATCTCTCGGATCATAAGTGCAACACAACGTGGATCCTCATAGGTAACAAGTGAGCGCAAAGTTAGTGGTGTATCCTTGAACAAGCTTATCTCCCGCGAATCTCATAATAAGATGAAGATAAAATGCTCCTTAGTCTCCACCGCACCAAGGGAACATAGCTGGCAGATCCTATCCTCTCGTGGGCGGCCAATCTGTGAAGAGACACGGAGCTGACCCAATATGAGTCTGAGACCATGTGATAACCCATAGCGTAGGTAGTGTGGTAGAAGTGGGGACCTTGATACATTAGTCTCCAAAAAATGAAGTCGATAAAAGTCGGATTTGACACTCAACTGACCCTGCCAGGCTCAATCCAGGCAAGCTCTATAGATGAATCGTTGGATGTAGTCATGGGTATCAGAAGGAAGTGCAGTGATAGAGATCTGAGTGTGCCAAGAAGTCTGGAGGCTTGAGAGAACCAAGCCAAATGGTAGCCCTGACTGTGAGGGATTTGAGATGAAATGAGAGCAGCCTGAGTATATCTCTGCTCAGAAGACTGGAATGCACTGACGCGCTGTGTATATGTGATGACCTGGAGTAGGGCATCAAGGTACATAGGCGGGCCGCAAACTCAGCAAGGATGATCTGGTGTGGAACTGAAGGCTTAGCCTGAATCATGCATGAAAGCATAGTGATCTATAATCGCGAGATACTGGCCCAGTTAGATGAAGTAAGACCAGTGCACCATATAGCTGATGCATATAGGGCTGTAGGAGAAACAATGGTGTCAAAAAGCCAACACTTACTCGTGGCATCTCGAATAGACTTACGGAAGCAAAATCTCTCCATCTGGGCAAGGGAAGCATGGCCTTTCCCAAGCCTACTAGAAGCTGCCTATCTCATACTAAATATAGGACCAGTAAAAAGTGTGCCTAAGTAAGTGTAGGATGGAACAATCTCCAGTGGCCGACTGTCAAAAAGAAGCTCCTATATCAACTAAAGCTCCCGTTGAAGACCATCACCTTGGTCTTTGCAATGCTCACGCCTAGGCCCCATCGGGAACATAAACGATGAAGACAATCAATCTGTCTCTGTAACCCCTCTCTAGTAGGTGAAAGTAGAACTACATCATTTGCATAAAGAAGAATAGAGATCAAGATGTCTCCAAGTCTACAACCAGATTTGCTACACTGCTCAATAACCCTCTCCAACTCATCAATATATAATTTAAAAAGTGTAGGAGAGAGGGAACATCTCTGCTTCACCCCAATAGTGCTCATGATCTGCTCTGAGATACCTCTGTCACTCTGAAAACATCCCAATACTCTCTCATAAAGTGCCATCACTGCTAGGACTATGTCATCAGAGAAACCAAGGTCTTGTATCCGCTGAATGAGTAGAGAGCGTGGGATAGAGTTGAAGGCTTTCCTGAAGTCAACGAAGCAACAATAAACTTGCTCTTGCCGGTGTCGAGCTTCCTCAATATTGGCTATGAGAGTAAAGATATGATCTGCAGTAGAATAATGGGCTCTAAATCCAGCCTAGCCCATAGCATGCAATATCCTGGTCTCTGACTGAGAGAGAGAGAGAGAGAGAGAGAGAGAGAGAGAGAGAGAGAGAGAGCTTCATTAATGCAGGTGAATCAGTAGGTATGATGTATAGGCTAGTACATAGTCGGCCCATATGCGAAGGTCATCCAGGAGAGGTGAGGGGGTAAAAGGGATAAACTCACGCCAAAAAGCGCCCAAGGAAGAGTTGAAGAGAAGGTCAACAAGAAGTTTTCCTTCAAAGTCATCATAGTGTTAGAGATCTAGACACCATAGTAGGGCAAAATACTAACTGATCCACCTAGCCTTGCCAACTCCCTATATGGAGTAAGCCCCTCCTAGCCCAGTGTGAGGACTGGTAGCATGCGTATTGCCAAGTGTCGGCCACGTGGCACTAACGTGGCCGACTGCACGTCGGCACCCAACGTGGGGCCCTATCCTGCTGACAGGGTCCCTAGGCTGTGTTAGGCCCGCCATGACTATGGTCCGTGCCGGGGCATGCTACTCACACTGTCTTGCCTTGTCGGACGTGTCCACTGGACATGCCCCTGACTATGGTATCTGACCTCTCGTGTTCTCTAGGGTTCAGCACTAGTTACAGGCTCGTAACAATCCCTCCCCCTTAAGACAGTCTTGGTCCTCTAAGACAAACTCTAGAAATAACTTGCGAATAATGCTGCCCTTTTCCCAAGTGGCATTCTCAACAGGCTAATCCGTCCACTTGATTAGATATTCTTGGTATTGAGTATGACGGGTCCGCGTCTCTCTACTACTAAGGATCTCCTCTGGCTCATGTGGAAGTTGCTGAGAATCCAATGAGAGAACTAGAACACTGTCCCCTACCAAATTTTCAAATCTGGTTAAGGCTTTTCGTAACTGACTTACATGAAAAACTAGAAAAACCTTACTGCTGTGTGGGAGTTCTAGTTCATAGGTGACCTCGCCTAGCCTCCTACTAATGATAAAAGGATCACAATACCTAGGAGGCAATTTAGCACACACTCCTAATTTGAGGGTTTTAGAGTCAACTGGGACTCGTAAGTAGACTTTCTCACTGGCAGGAACTGCACATCCCGTCTGTGTGGATTTGCATAATGCCTGGCCCGATCCTGGGATTGCCTGATGCTACGCTTAGCATGTTCTATCATCTGGTTTAGGTCTTCTAAAAAGTTTTTAGCTGCTTCAACTTTTTTATGCTTAGAGAGAGAGAGAGAGAGAGAGAGAGAGAGAGAAAACAACAACACAATTAATGGAGAGCAATGCTTAGCCAAAACTGAAAAATGTGACACAATAAGCCAATATGTACTCTACCTACTTACTGAATGTAGGGCACCCCCAAAAGCCAGTTTCAACTCGTCCACTTCTGTTACCAGCTAAAGATGCTACTCCTTGGTACCAAATCGTCGAGATCCTCGACGAATTGCTCCTACTCTTCCACTTCCATAGGTTCTTTTCCTGTATTGAATTCCAAGGCTTCTATTCCAATTAGTTGATGCCTCTCTCCGGGGGTTGATCAGATCCCTGAGGAGTGGTCATTTTCGGAACAAAAAAAGATGTACCTTAGATTTTGACTAGAACTAAAAGAAAGATTGACTGAAACTGGAAAAACGAAAGGTAGAGTACTTAACTCTATCTCAGGTTTGTTCTTCCAAAGAAAAGCAAGAAAACTCCTCAATCTTTTTGTGGCTGACAAAACTGGCTCCCCAAACTGCATGCAGGATCCGCTGCAAGGAGGAACTAATTGAAGGTAGTCTGGAAGATTTAGTTTCAGATTGGCCGAAAAACCCTGGCTGTTTGGCTGTAAACTGGTAACTAAAAAAAAAACTCGTTTTTTCACCAAAAAGGGTGAAAAAAACAGCCTATAAACAGCGGTGAATAGCCTGATTTCCGATTTCGAAGCGAGCAGGAGCTATAGCTGAAGTAGGTCGCCCTAATATGAGGATTCTTCGTTCCAAATTTCAGGTCAAACGGACAAAAACCCAAAAAGCTATGTGCCTTCAACTGCAACAGCCCTGAAAAACGTCCAAAAACTGATTTTTTTTGCGATATCTCCGCAACCACAGCTCCAAATCAGGTGAAATCAAGCTGGTTGAGGGCGCCCTAATGCTGTCCACCTACTGTCAAAATATCAGAATGATCTGACACCTGTAGGAGAAATTATGATCAACTGAAGTGCTGATTTTTTCCCTTTTCTAGGCAACGATGGACCTGTAGAACGTTTTTGAGAAATCTGATCCAAAAACAACAAATCAATCGATTTTTTGGGCTGGAACAGCAACACTAGAGGTTCTATAACACCTTAAGAAGCTGTCTCCACCTTTCCCCCCACCAAAATCCTCAAGAAACAAGCAAAAATTGAAGGTTTCTCCACTTTCTCTCTCTAGAACGAGCTATTCTCTCTCTAGAACGAGGCTCTGATACTAGTGTTAGAGATCTAGACACCATAGTAGGGCAAA